>WYDI02035580.1:0-71508 GCA_009867235.2 Psittacus erithacus
GTCTTTTCTAAAGAGCCTGTAACCTTCCATTCCAACACTCCAGTCATAGAAGCCATCCCACCATGTTTCTGTGATGCTTATTATATCATACCCCCATAGACATGCACACATCTCTAATTCCTCTTGTTTGTTCATGATGGAATCGATGTTCACCTGCAGCCTGTGGAGAACCCCACACCAGATAGGGGAGATGCCCAAAGAAGGCTGCGACTCTGTGGGAAGCACACCCTGGAGCAGGCTCCTGGCAGGACCTGTGGCCCATGGAGAGAGTAGCTCATGCTGGAGCAGGTTTACTGCAGTTTCTTGTGACTCCACTGGAACCCATACTGGAGCAGTCTGTCCTTGAACGACTGCACCCCATGGAAGGGACCCACGCTGGAGCAGTTCACAAAGAATTGCAGCCTGTGGGAAGGACTCACATTGCAGAAGTTCGTGGAGGCCTGTCTCCCATTGGAGGCACTGGAGCAGAAGAAAAGTGCCCCTTCTTCCTAAGGAGGAAGGAGCAGCAAAGACAATGTGTGATGAACCACAACCTCCATTCCCCATTACCCTTGCACTGCTGAAGGGAAGGGAGTAGAGAATTAGGAAGTAAAGTTGAGCCCAGAGAAAAGGAGGGTGGAGGGGAAGGTGTTCTGAGATTCGGTTTTATTTCCCATTATCCTACTTTGATTTTACTGGCAATAAATTAAATTAATTTCCCCAAGTCGATCTGTTTTGCCTATGATAGTAACTGGTGAGTGTTCTCTCCCTATCCTTATCACAAACGATGTTCGTTATGTTTTCTCTCCCCTGTCCAGCAGAGGAGGGGAGTGACAGAGCAGCTTTGCGTTGGCACCTGATGTCTAGCTAGGGTCAACCCACCAAAAAATCTAAAAGCTCTTTTTCTATGAAATGATCTTTCTCTGAATACATATTCAAAATCTGTGCTTGGTATTTTGGCCACACCTTCAAACAAAGAGCATATTTTAAAACAATATAATTATTGACAAGAAAAATCCTACAGGCTTTAGACCTGCAGCACCTAGAATGGCAGTTCTCCAGCTTTGGGAAAGCAAAATCCATAGGCTTCAATCCTAACTACATGCTTCAATCCTGAAGTATGAAAACGACTACTGGCATTTGAATCCAGGCTACAAAGCTATTTGAACTATTTTCTACCCTGACTTGTATCTGTTATGGACCACTCCCTCAGCTTTTGTGTCACCTATAAAGGTCATGAATTTTAATATTATGATTGCTTTTCCATCATTAACAAAAAGTATTAATTGGTGTCAAGCCAGAAGACATAACATCTCAACAGAAGATTCTATGAATAGTGTTTTTTTCTAGCTATGTTGCGAATTTTACCATGTAGTCAGAATTTAATAATTTGAGGTGTGCCACAATGATTTTCTTATCACTGTAGCTTCTTAATCAAAATGTCATATTGCATCAAGTGAGATGTCTTGCAAATGTTCATTACATCACCAGAAATGTATAAGCTTGGAAGGTGATATTGAGTTAGTTTGACAGGAGCTAGTTCCTATGAATGAATGTTTATTGGTACTAGTTTTATTACCCTCTGCCTCTGTGTTAATCTGTTCCAGGATCAGCTGTTCTACGGCTTTGCTTGAGATCAATGTCAAGATGAAAAGCCTGCAATTAATTCAGTCATTTCATTTATTTGTTTATATGTTTTTTGAAACTGGGGGGAGGAAAAAACTAAAAAAAAAAAAACAAAAACAAAACAAACCAAAAAAACATTAAAAAAAAAAAAGATTAAATAAATAAATAAAAAGAAATAATATTATTTTCCCCTTCAAGCCTTTCTTGAGGACTTGTTGCAAATGGGCCGTAGTGATCCCTGGTCAGCTCTTTACCCTACTGTTATCAAGTTATCAAAGGGTATGTTAAGTAAAGAAGGAATTAATGAAGAGGTTGTTTTGGGGAAGTCGCTGATAACAGAGAACAGAATGCAGTAAAATAGAGTGTAATGGAGTGGAATAGAACAATGTTTCAGTTAGAAGAGACCTACAACAATCATCTAGTCCAACTGCCAAGCTAGACAAAATCAAAATCCTCAGAACCTCCCCATGAGACATTCTTTCCAGGCCTTTCACCAGCTTTGTTGTCTTCCTCTGGACACATTCAAGTACCTTCACTTCCTTGTTAGATTGATTTCTCTATTTTCCACACATACAAACAGTAAGTCATTATTGCACTCAAAAAACCCGTTAACAGTAGTTCTATCTTTTATGTCTAACTTTCTATCTCATACCAAATTCCTGCATACTGGAGGCAATGCTTTTTTAATTAAGAAATTGTAAGAGGTAAGGTTGAGAAATTACAAGGAATACTGTTAGCATTTGCAGAAGGAGTTTTCTTGTAGATTAAAACCAACTGACACAAGTATTTCTCACTTCACATTATAGGTAGATTTTTCTTTCTTTTTCTACAGAGTTATTTAGTACTTTGCAGCAGAGGCAAGCTTGCATTCTTTCCACTGTTTTATCTGGTAGAATAAAGAAAAATATTGATCTATATGATTTTCTTATTTACTTGAAAATATTTGATAGCGGGAAAAAGGTAATGCCACTTCTGATTATTTTAGCTCCTTTGCCTACTCAAGCATTTCTAACTAGATTATCATCAGTCTTTCTCACATCACTTTCTTTCAATTACTATTTTGTCTTTGCAAACTTCATTGATATCACCTTCTCAAATATATATTCAGAAACAAGCCGTAACTGTTGCCGTTTTTTAATTTCCCAAGCTTGTAGGAAGGGATATGAAACAAAGGGATACAAAGGAAATATCTTCATATCTACTGCCTTTATTGCAATGTGCTCTTAATAAAGTAATTTTGTGCTAAACAAATGCTCCCTTTTTTCCTGCTTTTACTAGCCCTTTTTCTTTCGTGTACTGCCCTACTGAACTATCTGGTGAGTCTGTTCAGTATTTCCTGTCTCTGTCGTGATGAATGAAAAAGCCAGCCTAAGTCTCACCTAAATCCAACTATTTCTCATTTGTTCATTTCCATTTATGAACAATATTTTCCGTTTCTGAACTCTATGCTCAAACTTTCACTTTTTTTTATTAGAATCATTTTCTTGTTTTATATCAACTGGCAATAAACTTGGCTTTAACCTGTGAATAGCATTAGCTGAAAATTGTTAAAGACATAAAATCAGACATTTAACCCAAGCCTCTTGATATTGCTCTCCTAGCTATCTCTGGGGGCATTGCTTTTGCTTATTGATGAGATATCTTTATCTGATATTCTGCAGTGTGAAATATTTAAATTGCAGGAGAATAACATGCACTCAGTTTTTAAGAGGGTCCTGTTAAATTGAACACTGACAAAAAACCCACCAATGCTATCCTTGTGGCAAACAAA
Organism: Psittacus erithacus; assembly: GCA_009867235.2. NCBI lineage: Eukaryota > Metazoa > Chordata > Aves > Psittaciformes > Psittacidae > Psittacus > Psittacus erithacus. The sequence continues at coordinate 3,377 of WYDI02035580.1, forward strand.
TAGAGCTGTTTTTCCTGAGTAGCTTTCATTAGCACATTTTAATAACTCTGTTGATTCCTGGGCAAGAGCCCACATGCCTTTCTACATCTTCCCTGCCTGATCTAGAAAAGGAATAGTGACCACAAAGAGCTGCAGAGAGAAGAAAGAACTCCTGCAAAATTCTGAAGAAAGCGATGAGCAAGAAAAGTTTTTCAGTGACATGAAGGTCACTGAACTATTCACAAAGGATTCATTCACAATTCATAGTTAATTATAGAATGGAACAACTGTACGGCAGGAAGATATCAACATCCACTGATGCCAGAAGTTAATTAGTTTTTGGCAAAGAGAAAAATGGTTCTGTGCAATGGAGCCAGACCAAACTATGGATTCATTTTTCAACTATGCTAACTTTTTGAAGAGCATATGGTAATTTCTTTGAGTATTACTTTGTAGGTTCTAGTTTTCCTCAACTACAAATACCCAGGCAATTACCTAAAAATAGCTGAGTTTGGGGGGAAGTGGCCTGCTGTACTTCAATGCATGAATCATCATTAATTACCTATTCACATGGGCCTGTGTGAAGAGGACTGTATATCAGATATGTGCAAACCAAAGGGGAACATGAGAGAAATTCTGACCAACTGTAACACTAGAAAGTCTTTGAAAATTCAGCAACTTCAATTGTTTGTAATAGGAGAATAATTTGGGAATAGGTAAATATGGGAGAATCTATTTGCTTTTTAACTACTTAATGACTGTGTTGCATCGGTGGCTGAAGTTCCAGTCTGCACACAGAAGCAAAGAAGAGATAATGTGATTTAAAGTTATTTTTACTCAAACGCCTTTAAAACATTTATGCATTTTCATCCATTTTGATTGAAAGGGCCAACTCTGGTTCATTCATGTGAAAGGACTTAATTAAATATTTGAAAAGCTACACTGGTGGAACAAAATAACCACCAAAAGGCTGTAGTTCATAATTTCTTGCATATGTCTAGTTTCATACCTTATTTTCAGCATGAACAGCCTTTGTTGCTGCATCTCACAGGCCTGGGTTTTGTAACAATGCCCTGCTTTCATTAAACAGCTAGGTGTGAACTCTAGCCTGGTGGACTTCTGCTGACTATTGAGTAAATATTAGTGGTAGCACTTCACTCTGATGGAAATCAGTGAGGTCCATGTTTCTCAGTCACTCATGCCACATACATGCAAGGTAATTGGGTGAACATGTGGAAGGCTTTAAGCACAGCATGCTATGGCACCATGCAGCTATATTAATACCTTCCTAATACTGACAGATTTCCAGTCTTAGAGGGGTCACTTTGGGATCACTGCTAGTTGGCATCCACACAGAATGCAAGTCCCTCATGACTCTATGCACTCCACAGGTTGACCAACAAGCACTTTTGAGAGTTTTCTCCTAAGTACATTAATTTTAGATTTGCAAACAGAATTTGTCAGTACTGGCCATCTATTGAAAAGAGTATGGGACCTACATTCTCTCTGTTTCATTCAAATTACATCTTCTGAAGAAGAAAGTATAGGAATGTTTCCATTTCTGAAGGCCTTAGGACTGCAAAAATGAAGTGTTTAATGAGGTACCCAGGGGGCAGCCAAAAAGCTTCACTGGCAATCTTAATTTAGGCCTCTGGGTTGTTTGTATTTGTTGTGGGGTTTTTTGGGGGGGTTGGGTTATTTTTGGTGGTGTGGTTTTTTTTTTTGTTGTGTTTTTTTTTTTTTTTTTTTTTGTTTTTTGTTTTTTGTTTTTTGTTTGGGTTTTTTTTGTTTTCTTCTGTTTTGTGTTTTTGGTTGGTTAGTTGGTTTTTTCACAGAAGTCACTTTGCCCTGTGCTTTGCTTCCAGAGATTAATCTGAATGCAAGATGGGGAGAAAAATACCACATGTACAAAATGGTAACAGGCTAGAAATAACTAGCTGAGGAGATTCAGCTCTGTGAAAAGGAAACTCAGGAAATTCATTAACACTTAGGGCCCGACTTAAATAGCATGCACATGTCTGCAGCCTGACCAGATACAGAACAGCCATTATGTAGCACATTTGAACTGTAATTTGCTTTAGATCTACCTGAATAACAATCTACTTTGGAAAAGAAGCATAAACAAGATTTTCATATTTCTGCCCAATGACATTACTGATTTTAGAAACCACCTGACGGACTGGAGAATGAAGTACCTTATTTACACTGGTTGGCCACAGGGCAGTAAGATGATTAATATTCATGACATCTAGCAGCCAACAAACTGTGAGGAAGAGTAGGTAGGAGATAGAAGACTAGACTTAAATTTCAGTCCATGAAGAGTGCAGTAAACAAGTGCTATGGCTGGAGTTGTGTTGACAGCACCTGCTTACTGAATGCTATCTTTTGGCAGTTCAGTGATTCACAACATATACAATATTTACGAAGGGCAGAGGTTAGCACTGCTTAAATAGGGCCTTGAGGAGTTTCTGTCAATAAGGAGTAAAGTTTGCTGTGTCCATTTGTTCCCTTAAAATATTAAAAAATAGAGAAGGACCAAAGCATCTGGCCTATCCCTTTTTCTCCTTTTTTTGTTTTCTGTTACTGCTCTTTACAAAGTGACCCTTGACCCTATTCCTGCACGCTGATTATATCTTATAGAATGAGAAGCGCCTTCTGAAACTGAATTACCACTGATAAATTTCTATTGCATTTATTGATGAGCCTTACTATGACACAATGATCCACATGAGACTTAACAGCATAGGCAAACATCTTGAGTATTTCCATGGCAAGATTTGTTTTCCCTTAACGTGTTCTTTCTTTGACTACGTAATTTGAGCCTTGACTGCAGGTAATTTTATTCTACATCTAGACCTCTGCTGCACATTACTTCAAATTTATACTAGGCTGTGCAGTAGGTTTGCATTAGGAATAATGGGAATAAACACGCTTGTGCCCAGCTTGGGTAAAAGGCTATTGTGCTGAGCCCCTACAAGGTTTAGCCCCTGGAATTAGGCTTCTATGGCACTGTCAATCAGCTATGGCAAACTTTGGATATTTGTACATAAATAAAATGTTAATGAAATGCTAATGGCAGGTACTTGTACTGACAGAAAATGAATAGGAGAGACTGCTAAAATTAAAAAGCTTGGAAGGGCCCAAACAATCACTTGTGATGCAAGTAGCTGCTGTTCCATTAATATTTAAAAGTATTTTTAGGACAAGGATAGCAATATTAATACATACCAAATTGAAAATGACAGATCACCTATGAGTACTGCCTAGTGTTTTTATGTTTTTTATGTATAGCTGCATTTGGTCATCATTTCCCAGAGATTTTTGGGCATGCATGGGCCATCTGTGAACATTTATTCAGAACTGAATTTTGGCAAACAATAAGGCAGCCTTGGAGATTTTTACTTTCAGAACTTTAAGGAAGATTACTCAAAAACCAGCTGTTTACCTTTAAAATGGTTTATTTCAGCTGGAGCTACCTATTCTCAAGCAGTATTCATTTCTGTTTTATTATTTCCCTATTATGATTCTTTTTCTACTTTAAGCAAAGAGATATATGCAGTTTTGCTCCATCTTAACCTGTCACATGCTTTTTTTCCCCTGTAGTAAACAACCTCTTAGTCTAAGATTTACTTTGGAAATTATCACTTTGACAGTTTTCTATACAGTTAATTTTAATGCCAAAAAATGCAATTTGTTCTTTAAATAACCATTAAACATGGCTTTTTGATGAAGCCAATGGGACCAATGAATAATGTTGTAATCTAAATCCCAGCCAGAGTGACTTATAGTCTTACAAGATAACATACATGTATCCACCAGAAATGGCAAACAATTAGTTCCCATGAGCAGTCAGAAATATCTTCCTATTCTTGTGGTTATTTTTATGATACTATCCACGAATTATTAATTTTAAGTGGTTTAATCAAGGCCTGGATGATTTAATGTAGTAGAAAGTATTATAAAAATATTTCTGATACTGCTTCTTAGATGTGAAAATGCATAAACATGAAAGATAACTTATAGGACTGAAGCAATATATAAAGTTAGCCGCTCAAGACTGTAAGATTATGATTTGTTTATATTTGGCATCTATATTTGTTACTTGCCATCCTACCCTCTCAACCTTGCAGTTGATAAATTATATACTTAGTTTGTGGTTATATATCTACTCTATCCTTGAATGGATTTCTACATAACCTGATGATAATTCAGATTAAAAATAGTAAAAATAAAGATAAAATAATAATCAAAAAAGAATAAAAGTAAAAAACCCTAAATCTAAACCTAAAAGTAAACCTAATCCTAAACCTAAAACTGAAACTAAAACGAGAAATAAAAATAAGAATAAAAATAAAAAAGAAGATGGGGAGGCCAAGACAGTCAGGATTATTCTTTATTACAGGTAGGCAACCCAGGATCTGGAGCTTCTAATATACCTACAATATTTTTAATGTAATAAAAGGCTTGGATGGATATAAACAAGAATGGTTCTAACTCCAAATCCAAATCTAAAGCTCTAAATCTGACATGATCTCCTTTCAGTTGTTAGCTGTACATCTTTTCCCTTGTAAGACTTTCAGGTAAAGAGTCATTCTCGTATGTTAGTGTGTCCTGCCTAAAGGGGCTCTTTGGGCTGTCTCTTGCAGTGATTATACAGGGTAACTCTTTAAACAAGTTAATGTCAAAACCAACAGACAACAATGTTAAAAGCTGGAACCTTCCTTCTTGTTCCTTGTGTTCTGCAGGGGTCTTTCCATACAGAGCAGTGCATTGTTAATGCAGACTGCCTTGATTTTCCCTGCAGGAGCCAACCAAGTCTTACAAAGCATGAAGCCCTGCCAACAGGGAATATTATATTTTTGGAAGTTCCTTCCAGATAGCAATTGTAGGAGCAATGAATGACAAAAGCCAAAATGGTCAAACCTTTGTGGCTGTTGCATTTAGGAGGCTGTTTGTGATAAAATAAGCAGCTTTGTTTCTTGATTTTCATCCAATGTTTTGCTATATTCAGTGGCCTGTATTGAATTTATCCACATTCTAATGGAACAAAAAGGTTGCATTCAACATTTTCTTTCCTTACTTTATAGGCCATCCTGCAGCCCTACTGGTACCTGAGCTCAGTGACTGATATTGTCTATGATCATCTGGCACCTAATTTCAGAAATTGACAAAACACAGACTTTTTGCCATGGGTTCATAAGCATTTTGTTGACAGTGGAGAATTAGTGAGATCTGAGGGTCTTGGACTCCCTTCCAGGCTCTGAATAGCAATGTAGTCTTTCCAACAAGCTTAATATATTCTGCCTCTGTCTAAAGCCTTTCTGCATTCACAGCTCTGATTTTTTAGGTGGTTTGTGCAAACAGCTACACAGCACCAGTTCACCAGCTTCTCGTCCCAGTCCCAGCCTCCTTATCCCTGCCATTTTCTTTCTTCCTCCCCCGTGCCTCAGTCTTTCTTGCAGCGCATGGCTGCCTTTCCTATGGCAGAAGTTTTCGACATTGTCCAGACCTCCCCAAGCTCCTCTGTTTTCCCTTGTTCTCCTCTCAAGAGCTGCTAGCCTCATCTTTCCCACTTTGCTTCTTCCTGGGTATTAGCGACCGGCCAGCCCCAGTTCCCTGATGTGAACTTTCAGTTCCTCATAATTTCCCAGCTCAGTCTTCCTTAGGATTATTCTTTTATTTTTTTTTTTTTCTTTTTTAAGGTTGTTTAATGTTTATTAATGGACTGTGAACAGTAATGAGGCAAAATCACCAAATGAGGCATGTTTTAGGTTAATCGAGTTTGGAGAAAAATATGACCTGGAAGACTGGATTTCTTTCCTCCTGGCTCTAGAGGGTGTTTCTTATGTTTCTTCAGTGCAATTTCCTGACCAGAGGGAGCCTGGAATGGGCCCACAAACTCTTCAAGCACAGAATGACTTAAGGTATTTTCCGTGGAAAGTTGTTACTCTGGATTTATTAACTCTAAGGTGAAAGACCTTCCTTGCATGCCTGAACTCATATAGCAACCTCATGAGTGGAATGAGGACATTTTAAACTTCACCAGCCCTCTTCCTCAAAATAATTTATTTCAATATAAATCTAATTCCATAATTTTGTATTATTTCAACTATTTCTTGTTTTACTTATGGAGTCAAATCTTTTGGAAATACAATTTCTTCCACTGGTCATGGGCTTTGAACAGGGAGCAATGAAGCTTTAAACTATGTTTAACCAAAACTGGTTAGAATGTAGCTATTTAAACAGATGAGCAGGAGATGGCCATAGTCTTCTTAGATGTCAGAGCAGGCTGGTTTATGATTTACATTTTTAGATTGCATAATTAAAGCAAATGGGAGAAGTGAGCTAGATATCTTCTTGACACTTCACTCACCATTAAGCCAATATTTCATGGAGATATTTCCAGGTGCTTAAGCATTTGCACTCCGAGCTTATATCAATTTTTAACGATGTTTGGGTGGCTGAACATGTTTGATTAATAAAACTGCCACTTTTCATTACTAAAGCTAAGGTTGCCAACTTAGTAAAAGCTATGAACTGTAAAATCAGCTGGAAATTATCAGAGATCCTATAACACTAATGTTTGAGGCTGCATTGACATGGAATTGCAGACAGAAAAAACTGCATTTTATCATCAAGAAAAATAGTACGTTTATTGCCACAGACACTGTTACAAAGAGGTTTTCCTGGGCTTTTTTGCTTGTTTCTTTACTTTCCTCTCTCTTTTCTTTAAGCATATTTAACAGGAACTAAATGAAAACCTTAAAGTTCATATATTGTAGCTGAACATGTACATCTTCCTTTCCCTGTTTCTTCCTGCAGTCACCAGATATGTAGATCTTCTCATGTTCCTTTTTTTCAGTAAAAAATGGCATAAATACAGCTATAGTAGGAAATCAGTACATTTAAATCCTATGCAGTTAGAATGTTCGCTTACCTTTTTATGAAGTTATGTAAACTTTGGTAAAATAATTTTAAGGAAGCATTACACCCCAGTTAGCTATTATTTTTATATCCCCCTTAAACTGAAGTAAGTTATCACACTAGATTTGGGGGAAGAGAGAACATGTTCCCCATCTCCCCTCTTTCTTCTTCTTTTCCTGATTGCAGTGTTGTTTCTATAATATGTATCTATCTATAGATCACATTCCACAAAGGTCCTTACAAGTAATGTGAACATAGAAGACAATCTACCTTTTCAGCAGTTTATCAAATTGATTTTACAGCATGAAAAATTGCAGGCATCAGAAGATGAAAATACTAATTAAAAGAAGCCGCAACCAAACACCCTTCCTCAAAAAAAACCAACCAAAGCAAACAACCAAAGCAACCCAAAAAACAAACAAAAGGGAAAAAAAAATATATAAAAGAAAGAGGAGGGAAGAAAACTTTTAAAAGTTCACTTTCTAATGCAATCCTTTAAAAATAATTTTGATTTTCTCTTTTTTATAGAAAGTGATTTAAATAGCCACTGTTGATAACTGCTTCATAATATGAACAGGGTAGGCAAGGGGAAAAATAAAGTACCCTGAGGAAAGTGAATCAGGTTGAAATACTGCTATTTTTGCCTATTGTCAAACTGTGATTAGTTTTGAGTCAGTTCTGATTCAGAACAGTAGTAACAGCAGTCCCCTAGCAGAAGAGAGCTGGAGATAGGTAAGGTAAATAATAAAGAGAGAACTTCTATAATGGAAAAAGAAAAGCCTTTCATGATGCATATTACTACACTGAATCTTGACTCCACACTAGGATGTCTTTGGATTGCTTTCAGAAGAAACCTGGTATACAAACAGGAATCACTAAAGTTATGCCAGTTTCTGACTTTGTTGAATCCTTGCATTTATGGACAAGTTATGAAGATCTGTGACCTTAACCCTTGCTTAATATAGCAGATTGCCAAGGGAAATATGCTACTAAGTAAGGAAAGAGATCTGCATGGCTGAGTTTGAAGCTGGTAATGCTTGATTACCATCACTCTGCTGACTGCCTGGAGACACAACTACCTATGTGATTCAAACGGTGACATCTGTTATTCCAAAGGTTCTTGGTTGGCGTTACCATGTTAATGATGGACACATAGGAGAGGGCAGTCTGTTGATCTTGCTGTTCCTGAATGTCACGGTTTAAGCTTAGCCGTAAATTAGAAAACCATGTTGCTTGCTCATTCCCCCCTTCCCAACCTGTCCTGCCCCCCTCCCCGCTCCTGGAGGGATGGGGAGGAGAATCGAAAGAATGTAACTCCCACAGGTTGAGATAAGAACAGTCCAGTAACTAAGGTATAACACAAACCACTGCTGCTGCCACCAATAATAATAATGATAAGGGAATTAACAAGGGAAGAGAATACAACCACTCACCACCCGCTGGCCGAGCAGAGAGCTAGCCCTCTCCGGGTAACTCTCAATTTACATCCTGGGCATGATGTGCTGTGGTATGGAATATCTCTTTGGTCAGTTTGGGTCAGATGTCCTGTCTCTGCTTCCTCCCGGCTTCGCCTCCTCCCAGGGCAGAGCATGAGGCTCAGAAAGTCCTTGGTCATTCTAAACATTCTAAGCAGTAGCTAAAAACGTTGGTGTTATCAGCACTGTTCCCAGATAGAAATCAAAAACACAGCACTGCACGAGCTACTAAGAAGGAGAAAAATGACTGCTACTGCTGAACCCAGGACACTGAAATACTGAAATTAGTTGATCTTTACATGGACCTGATTCCTGAAGAACTTAACCTCTGCAATTGTCCCTGTTCCAACAAAGATCTGCTAACTATCTGTTAATCCCTTTTCTTCCTTATAATGGCAGAATTAGGATTTTACAAAAAGGAATCCTAGATACTTTGCTGATATATTTCTGTTGCATTCCAGAACTATTTTCTCATCCTCATGAGACTCCTCATTTCAAACACCAATATTGTGACTCTTTCATCAGCAGTTCATTAATGATCTTTCTTTGAGACCTTCTTCAGAGCCCTGGCAATGTCTGACTTACAAAAAACAAAAACAAAACCCCAAAAAACCCCAAAACAATAGCCAAGAATAAGGCAAGAGGTCTGTGTCAAATAGTCAAGGAAGAATAAAAGCCTTACTCCAGCATGAGTTCAAGTGAAAGTAAAAGCAAAGCCCCAAACCTGTATTAATGGAAGCACAGAAGTACTCAGAGGGAATGGTTTTAAGCACAAAGAAGAGGGAAAGAAAAAAAAAAAGCAGAGAGGCCAGAAGGCTATACGTGAAAAGGCAAGCTGGCTTTTGCATGTTGGAGTAGAACTGGCATAAAACTGATCAAAGCAGATATAACCCAACATTTTTGACAACATCTAAACGAGCATAGTGAGATTATAAGTGATTACTACTATTTGCAGTGTGTCTGTGGTGGTTTTGATCCAATACCAAGAGTCATAAACGATACATTTATTGAACCTCATCCCATGATTAAAATTTAGAGATTGTAATTAAGAAATGTGATGGCTAAAAAAGTTTTATCCCCTTTTTTGATTAATGTATCATTCTCAAAGTGACCTTGAGTATTGCCAAATGGATTTGTTTTTATCTGCTTAGTATTTGTTCAATAGCTTCAATAAATAATTTAACAATACAATTATTAGAAACCTCTTATTAATATATCAACCACAACTGCATTTCTGTGCTTTAACTGAATGACAGAATTCCTGAATATGAGAATAACAAATGACTTTAAGAAAAAAGAAAAGCCAAGATAACAAAAATTACAAACCTAGGTATTAAGGCACTCAAATATTTATGAACTACATAAATCAAAAGCATAAATGCTATAAAAAAATCTTCAACATTCTTCTTTTCATTGTCTCACTCTGTTCTATTCCGGAATGACTTATGGTATTCTTTACTTACAGAAATTCAGATGAGATAATGAGATGAAGGTATTCCTGAAATACGTAATGCTAAAACTACTTCATTGTCACTGCCTTTCACAATAGCTTCCTGAAGAAAAGCTGACAATGGTAACAGCATCTTATATTTATGGGCTCAGCTTGAAGCTTAAAATAAACAGACAATAAATTAATTTTCTGTCTTTTTTAATAAGCCAGCATCAGTACCAGATAACACTTCCAAATACTACTTATAGGGCTGTACAAGCATCTTACAGTCAAAGAGAGATTAACTTGGGAAAATGGTGGACTGCAGTCTTCAAAACTCTCTCTTTTTTAGCAGTAGGAACACCAGTTTTCCTGAAGTATGCAAAGTTATATTTACAATATTCTTCAAGAAATTATTACTTCTAGAAGATGCAGCACTTGAGATCTGATTTTTTTTCTTGTCAGTTTGTTGAACAGTTTAGGAAACAATGGAGGAAAATCAATATTTATGTATGAATTTGAGAACTATTAAAAAATGTTCACAAGTTACCTTAAAATGCAATGTTTAATACAGTATTAGTAGGATTGAAACTGACTCAGGATGTTATTATTGGTTCAATGTCAGATAAAAATACAAGTGCAAATTGTTCTTTCATCAGTACAACTGGATATAGAAAAACTGCCAGCAGTGCTCATATTCTAGAAATGTTTTTGAGCACAGGGCAAAAAGGGGTATGTTGGCAGTTCAATTTTTAAGGGAATCAGAAACTATCAAAAAGGGGAACAATTAATAATCTATTGTTTGCTATAATTTCTGAACTTCCCTGGAGTTTCCCTGTCCTCAGACACTGGAATGGGGTTTCCATAAAAATGTCAGTGTTTGCACAAAGAAATTAAATTGCTATGTAACAATAATATGTAGATATGTAATTGCATTTAAGATGCAATTTTATTTTAAGGTTGTGACAATGGGAAAACTTTGTATTATGTTTTAAGAAATCCTCCATTCCTAAATGATAGAGTGTTTATTAGCATCCTGTAAGCCTGTTCTCTGCGCTTCTCACCATGTATCTGATTTTTAAATGATGTAACAGGATGGGATTAAACACCATCTGTGATGAGCCTTGGCCTGAGGTGAGTTATGACTAACGTTGAGCTAAAGGGGCTTCTGTAATCTTAAGTGAGATGGCTATACCCAAACTTTCTACAAGTGTAAGTCACAGTATAGAATGTTAAGATCAAAACAGCTTCTAGTTGCTTTATTTGCTGCTAGAGGAAGCCAAACACCAGCTCTGTGTCCTTGCTAGTGTTTTCTGATTGTGATGGAAGAAGCCTTTGTCAGGCTAGTACTGAGAGTGCTCTCCAAGGATGCACTTCATTGCAAAAGGGATGGTCCCAACACACAGTGCAGCTTTCCTGCTTCAATATTTCTGGTGACTTCAAGCAGAAAACATAGCCCAGGACAGCTCCTTGAGGGTTTCTGATAATGTCTGACCCAAGAATAGACACAGCTTGGAAGCAGCTTAAGAAAAAAATAATAATAATACTTCCAGGTGTGCAAGTGACCTGAAGTTCAGAGTTTGCTGAAGGGATTCTTGCAGGCACTGTGGAAACCTGTTCAAGGACTCAGGTTTTTTCAGATGTGCTGCTCAGGATGTATTCTTAGAAATCAATCTCTCTATTCATATAAATAAGAATAAGCTGCAATAAAGTTTTCTTCACATTTGACTGTGGTTCTGTCTTTATCAATTCTGTTAACACAGGCAACATTTACCAAATTGTCCTCCTTTTGAAGGAAGCATTTAGAAAAACAAACAGACATGCTCTCTCTTAGTGGAGGAATGGAAGAATAAGAATAATAGAGAATGGGAATGCATAAATTGGCATTACCACAACAGGCACTTTAATCACTGTTTTATATTACTAGACATGTTTAACAGATTCTTTTTTCTGGGAGGTATGCTTACACAAAAATTTACTAGCTGGAGAAAATTCAAACCAAAGTGGACCAAGACAGATTTAACTATGAACTGCAAGTTTAGCCTCAGCTTTGCCTAAAGATATGTATTATTTTGACAAGTGTCCAACTACAGTAGGATGATATATGGGAATATCAAGGGAATTTGACATCTTTATCTGCTTCATAGCAACCTGCATCTAGTGAACAATGTATGAGGTGTGTATGCTTCTTTCTCTTCAAGCTGCTTCATAATTCTATGATTCTTCTACCTTATTTTTCTAAGAAAATTTCTGTTTTGAACCAATTGTACTGAAGGAATAATTTGGCACACCACTTATAGTATGCAAAAGACATGTCTGAGGCTGTGGACATGAAAAGCAGAAAACTCTTCAGATGTCTTTTTCACTCTAACTGCTTGTACTTGTAGGAGGTCTGCAATTAACTTTAATACTGACTTGAATTAGAATGTGGGTGGTGGTTCTGTACTTCTCAGATGAAAAAATCTGTATTTCATACTTGTGTAAAAATAAGCTGTTCTCCTTTTGTATAACATCATACACGGTTTTGTTAGTGGGGTGCTGGAGGGTGGGAGGTCCCCAGGTCCAAGACAGACTTGAAAGATTTGTAGAAGCTGAAGGGAACTTACTGTAGTAACAGACACTTAAAGCAACTAGAACAGCAACAGCTGTGGATTGTTTCTGTTAAAGAAAGATAATGTAGACAGCATTGTGAAACCGTTGGATTGCAGAGCAACATTAATCTTCAACATTATAGTTAAATGTAGCCTTCCAAACATCAGACTTTATGGGTCATGTCAGAGAGAAAATTTAAATTTTCCTCTCCACAGTGGATAAATACAAGATGGCAAATTCTGAGAAAGTAAACAATTTTGAAAGAGAGGTTGACAGCAAAATGCCCCAACATCATGCAGAATTATCCTATATGAGGATATTATCTACTGTTACAGTTCTACCTGATACAGTTCTAGCTGATTCAAGAAGGCCTAATCAAGAGGATTCATCTGTTCAGAAGCACAAGGACATTTGCAGAACTCAGTACAAGTCACTTGAGTGTTTTGAGATCCTTATCCTAATGCCCCCTTCCTGCACACTTGGGATTATATATTTTACTTCTATGAAGCAATGAGACTCTGGCACACCCCCTCAATTTGTCTCAAGTTAACTATGATTTCTCTGATGTAATGAGTGATAGTCTATTTGATAAATTCTGCCAAAAATACTTTGTAAACACAGCAATGCATCATGATTGAAGCCAGCCCAGATGTTTGTCACTGTCAAACTACCACACCCACATGCAAAGGGTTCACCTCTTGTTCTCTGTGGGATGCTGTGGTAGCTCTCTGGTCATGGCAGGCTTCCTTACATTTCAGGAGTGTTCTCTCATGTTATCATAAGGTCATAGAATGGTTTGGGTTGGAAGTGACCTTAAAGATCACCTACTTCCAACCCCCTTCCATGGGCAGGTACACCTTCCACTAGACCAGGTTGTTCAATGCCCCACCCAGCCTGGCCTTAACTCCTATCATTACTTTGGTTGCATTTTCTGGAAGGTTTGGAAACTTGCTTAATACTTATTTTTATACTGTACTATTCCCTTAGCTATCTGACAGCATAGCTCATACTTGCCAGACTTTCTGGCAGGTAATGGTGAGATGCATATTGGCTTCAGTGGGTGGTGGATAAATTGAGCATTGGGCAACTAATCATAGAAGAGATGTTTTTTCTTGCCAGTGTAACTAAAAAGCAGAAGGTGTTGACTGAAGTAGAGTTCTTAGTATGAATAAGACCTCAATATTGTGAATAATAGCTGCAGAAAAGGGTGCTAGAGGCAAAGAGCCTCCATGGCTGCGTGGAAGATATTTGGAAACATGACCCCAACATGAAAGAGTAAAGGCTAAATTTAGAGAGATCTGTGCTGCATTTTTTCTGAAACATAGCAATTAAAATCTAAAAAGACACTTAGCACCTTTCTGGGACATGTGAATAGTCATCCCATTCTGCATCTCTAAATTCTCATTAAGATTGTAGATTCAGCATTGAATAAAATACAAAATATCCTGTGCAATGCTGTGAGTTTTAAATTAACTACAATTGCTGCCTGTGAAAGACTTTTAGATAACATTGTAGCAACCCTGGGCAAAGGCCAAACCTTTACAGTTTGCATTAATATAAAACTTTTGATTAAGCCAACTATAAATCACCAATACAGTGGTGTAATGACACAGAAGTAGGAATAAAAGCCAGGGGTGCTGGAATAGCAAATTCTGGAAAGCTGCTCTCAGCTGTTTAAATCCAAAGAGGCTCACAGTTCTTATGTAATATGTCTTTTCATTCTCATTATAGTGATATTAATACCACAAATTTTATCATCCATCTGCACTGTAGGCAAGAAAATATAGCTATATTTCATAATTTGAGTCAAAATGTTCTGTCTATGTACCTTTTTAGGAGTAAATACAACTTACTGATCCAATTCTACTTCGTATTTTGTAGTTTCTAGTGACTGAAGAGTTACATTAAATAGCCAGTTTTGGGCTTCAAAATTTCAGGATCTGATCCCAGGCAAGCATCAGGGAAAAATTAACTTCAGCAGCTGTTGATCAAGCTATAAATAATTATTTCCAGAAGTTGTCTTACTATGAGCTTTGTGAGACATTTTGTAACAAGATGGGCAAGTGCTGGATTTGCAGGGCAACATAAGTTTTGATTCCCACAAGCGTCAGTCAAACTCACAACCAACACAGGAAAATATTTTAATAGAATAGAGGTATAATTACTAATAATTTATTCAATTATTACATTACTAACCTGAGTAATGACAAAATTATCAAAATCTATTAGACGAGGTTTAAAATATCAGTGCAAGATGAATAGCTGTTAAAAATAAAAATTGAAATTTCCCTTAGAAAACCTGTCTTATTCAAAATATTCATTCCTACTGATTATCATTTGACATGTGAATATAGTTTAAAAGTCAATGCAGACACTATTGAATATCTCTGCTAAAATATATTTGATTTGTTGTAAATAAATATATATATCAGATATATATCAGAGATAAAAATTTCTGTCAACAGAAAGATTATTGCTAAGTCTTCTTATAATCAGGCGAATTTTCTGCTTTCATGTAAATTGGTGTTTACTGTCAAAAACTAAGTAAGTCCTACAATATTCCCCTATTTCAGAGGTTACTGCAGTGGCAAGGACTTTAAGTATTACTCTGTTCCGCTGACAGTAGCCAAAGAATGATAGCCAATTCAAATCCAGGTTGTGTATCTGGTCCTGCACAAAAAGGAATTTTAAGCTGTATAAACATTCTGGATTTAAAAGTGTTGTTGAAGTCATATTTTACAATGAACTACAAAAAATTAACAGGGAAAAGATACTGCATTTGCTTTTGCCACGTGTCAGTTCTGTGGATCACTACTAGGCATCATTGTCAAGTACTAGATAGTTTTTTCAACTGATTTGAAGCCCTATTTGGAATTTTATGTTCTTGTACTGGGTCTGATGGATTTCATTAAGGACAAAGTTGTGGAGCGACCTGCAGATAAGAAATAAAAGATGAGTGAAGCTCATTTGCAATTCCAATTACCCTATGTATTTCTGCCTGTGTGAGGGCAGCAAGCAGAGATTTCAGCATGAGAGCTGGAGAGCTGGGTTTTGAAGGGTGCATTCCTGGTACCTGCTAGCTTGTCATTGCTGGAGCTGCTGGGGGTGAGGGCCAATGGGGGCAGAAGATGGATGAGGATTCTCAGAATTTGTATGTGTGTGTTTATCTGGGTAAGATGAGAAAGCAGAAAGGAGTGTGATGGAGCACCAGATTCTGGTGAAAGGTGGCACCGCGGGCATCAACTGTTCCTCTATTGTTCTGTCTACCACTTACAAAAATAAACATACTCAGCTTCAAGATTCAACACAGGATTGTAGCAACACAGGATTTTAGCTTGGTTCCCAACTTAGGATTTCCTTCTATATGATAGAAAGCCCAAATCTGTTTTAATGAACCTTGGAAGCAAATGCAATCACGGTTTGTAGGTTTCCAAGGTCTAAAATTCAGACTGTAAATTTCAAGAACCTAAGGGCAGCTACAAGGATAATTACATCTACCTAAGACAAAACAAGACTCAACAACTGTGAGAATGGATTGTATCTGGAAGTGTTTAAAGGCTGAAGGAGGCGCATAGGAACTGAAAAGCCAGAGAGCAGAGCAATGGAGAATACTCCCATCAAAACCTTTTCTGTCCGATCTCTTTGGGGAATGTTAGACAGACTTTTTTTCCACACACAAATACCAGACACACAGAAGACACTATCTGGCATTAGAGGAAAGCAGGTTCTGTGATGCTGGAATGCAGCTGCTCCTCCATTCATGCCAGGAAAAAAAAATATCTTTTTCTCCCCTTCTGCACTCACAGTAAGAGTCAGGCAGGACAGGATAAAGCGACAAGAGGACAGTATTTGGAAGAGGAGGGGACACTGCGTCTAGAAAGCCAGAGTATACGTCTGCTGAGGACTGTAAGCCAAAGGCTAACCATTAAAGCAACTGTGATATACCCTTGCTGAAAGGGGCAAAGCTCCTGCAATTCCAGGTAGGTAAAAATAAGCACTGTTTTCAAATGCCGTAGCGCAGTTATCTGAGCCTCCACTTGTCTGCTTCAGGATGACATCTGATTAAAAACAGACTGTGCAGCACAGCTGGCTGAGGTAGTGTTTGCTGGATCCCACTGAAATTGGTATTTCAGGAAAAAAAAATAATTTAAAAAAAGCACACTTGTCCTGGGAAGAACACACAGATAACAAGCACTCTCTGATGTGCCGTTAGGACTCAGTGGGGCATTAGAAAATGTCAATTACTTTAAAACCCCAAGGTCACATGAATATTCATTAAATAATTGTCTTCAGATCAGTTATTTGGTACAGGAGAGGGTGTGACTGAATCAGATCATCAAAACCAAACACACAAACACAACCACATTCAGCAGCTATGGCATCTTGTGCACTGTCTTCCACGCACTCTCTGGGCAGTGAGTGCACCAACAGACTCCAGTTGCCCTGATCAGCTTGTGATCATCCTTCTCTGTCACTTTTCTTACAACCGCTTTTCCCAAGCTGAGAGGCTTAGCTGCCTGTAGCCAAACCTGGCTTTGCCTTGTGAACCCAATGTCTGTTCTGGGTGGAGGTCCTGTCCCATCAGCATGGACCTCTGGGGTGATGGCTGGACAGCTGTGTGGACCTTGTGTGGGACCTCATGGGCCCTCTGTGCCTACAGCTAAGTGAAAACACTTAACAGCGAAAAGGAAGTAGAAACCAGTTTTGAAATGGTTTCTCAAGACAGCTGTTCTTTGCTAACTAGAAGAGCATCTTTCCCTCTGGGTGAATCTCTGGGAATGTGCTGGTCTTCTGACAAAGTTAAGGAGCATTGGCTGATGCCTGACTCTGCCCAATTCATCCCTTGACTCAGTGGGGGGCCTCCTTGAAACGCATGTCTATTCCTTTCCTCTTCTGCCAATACTTATTTTTTGTAGGTCTTCACATCTTTTTAAAAGACAAACTTTCTTATTTTTGTTCTGCTGTAGTTTTCTTTACTTGCATCTACCAAATCATCTGCAACAAGAGTCTGGACTTTAAATTGTGTTGCTATTAGGATTGTCCCAAAGAGCTTTATCTGAATCTGAGACTACAGATACTAACCTTGCTTTGCAGCCCTGTGAAATAGGACTGAGAGCATCATGTAAACTGACGAAACAGCAATTTCAAACTGCAAAGCACAATTTAGAAATCATATGGAAGGCAGACTCTAATCATCACCCATCCATTGTATGTATGCAAAGGTGTACCTTTTTATGACAGTAGTTATGGCTATTTATTAGGTTTGGGTATTTATGCTTGGGGGTTATTCAGAATGTATGAAATGGTACTTTCCCTCTGGTATATTTCAGTCAAAATTATTAAAGTTTTTAAAAAGGGCATTTTTATGGTGTTTTCTATTTCTGATGAATTATCTTGAACTTAATTATGAAGAGGCTCCTTTGGACTGCAAAAATCTCCCAGGCTAAAGGCATCTGAGGAGGAACAAAAATATGATTTTTGTATGATGCAATGAAGTTTTCAAGTAAATGAAAATTAGATTCAGTGAGTACAAGGTCTTTGTGTTTATCTAGCAGTGTATAAGGTGAGTGGTTTAAAAAGGAATAGACTTTTCCTGGGGAAAATGTCAGCAGAAAATTGCAAGAAATAGTGCTGTTCAATCCACGAACTTCACTTGTGAAGTCCTTTACACTTTATGATTCTGTTTTCTTGGGTTTTGGTGGGTATTGGTTTTTTAGTTTGTTTTTTTTTTTTTTACTCCTCCCAAGTGTACTTGGAAAGTCTAGGGCCCAGAAACCTCAATTTTACTGCAAGCGCACACAGAGTACTTTTAAGGGTGATGTTCTCCCTCTCTCCTGTTTTCCTGGTCACCCTTCCACTGGCTGATTCACAGTTTTTAAAATTAAAGGATTTTCTCCTTAAATGCAATTCCTCCTTTTTTTTTTTTTTTGCTACTTTAATTATCCTTGTCAGCCTTCTATGACATTGTAGCAAAAGAGTGCTTTTGCCATATTATCTATCTTGCCAGATGACAAGGGAATTCTTCAGTACTTGTGAATTAGTTTGATATCACTTGTCAGTGAGAGCTTACTTAGGGTGTAAGATAAAGGTTCATGACCGCAGCACTGGCACAGTGATTTCTGCTGTGTATTCCCTGTAATCACCATATGCAGTAGATGTTTATATGGTTGATTTTGTATCTTATCATGAAGTTAAAAAAAAACAAATCCTGAGGAACAAGTGAATACCTCTTCCAGATGGCAATGAAAATACTCTCTCGCTGCCAGAATTTGTAAAAGAGGATACTTTTCTTGCAAGAGTAAAGCACACCTTTCTGGCAATGCTTTAAGCTACTGCTGGTTCAAGGCAAGAGACAACAACATTTCTCATCTTGCTCAGATTTCAGAAATGCACTCCTTGTGACAGCTGGCTTCCTACTTGTGTACCTCTGAAATTGCCCTAGATTAACATAAAGGCAATCTAGATGTCTGAAAAAAGTTTGAAAAACCTGAAAGTATAGCAGAACTCTGTATCAGTACTGCTGAGTACTAAATCTAGTAGTTTTGTGGTGAGAATTACTACCAAGAAAGGACTTACGGAAATCCTGGAAAAACAGCAGTATGTTGCCATGTGGTCTGTGTGACTTCTCTTCATAATAGCCAGAACACTGCTGAAAAGGAGTTAAAAAAGGCATCCCAGAAGTAGACACAAGGAAGTAAAGCTGTGGCAACTTTCATGTTATGGTTGAACGCAGAATTCAGTGAGACGTAATACTGTCACAAATCATCAGAAAGGTGTAAATCAGAAGCAAAAGATGTTAGGAGTTTGAATCCATCTCTTACTAGTGGATGACTGCTGTCTGCAGCATTCGTATTTTGCAGTTCTTGATGCAAACTCACAATACCATCACTCCAGATGTAAGCAAAGCAGAGAGAGCAGGGCTTTGTCTCCTATTTCTACCATCCCTTCCAATGAGTTCCTGTGACGGTTTTGACTGGGATAGAGTTAATTTTCTTTATAGTAGCAAGTGTGGTGGTGGGGTGGAGGGGGCGGTGTTTTGGATTTGTGCTGGTTTTCTTACTACTGAACAGTGCTTACACAGAGCCAAGGCCTTTTCTGCTTCTCACTCCACCAGAGAGGACTAGGGGTGCACAAGTTGCTGGAAGGGAACAGCTGGGAGGGAGCTGGGAGGGAACAGCTCCTTGGGTTCAGGACAGCTGAACGCAAATGAACCAAGGGATATCCCACAACATATGGGGTCATGCACAGCACACAAAGCTGGAGGAACAAGGAAAGAGGGGAACATTCAGAGCAATGGTGTTTGTATTCCCAAGTCACTGTTATGTGTAATGGAGCCCTGCTCTCCTGGAGATGGCTGAACACCTGCCTGCCCATGGGAATCAGTGAATGAATTCCTTGTTTTGCCTTGCATGTGTGTGTGGCTTTTGCTTTACCTCTTAAACTGACTTATTTCAACACATGAGTTTTCTTATTTTATCTTTTCTGATTCTCTTCTTCATCCCGCTCTGGAGAAGTGAGCAAGTGCTTAGGTAGGGCTTAGTTGCCAACTGGGGTTAAACCACATACACATATACTTTAGTGATTTGATATCTTGTGCTTGACTGTTGTCCACCAGCTCCTGGTTCAACTTTTGGGTAATTTGCATTCCTGAGAAACTTCCAAACTGCAAAGATTATTATCCATAACAGAAGAGAACTTTTATATGCATGTGCACTGTTTGCAACATTATGTTCTGCTAAACCACGAGCCCGAAATGCTCACTAAAGCTTCAGTGACTCTTCATTACAAAAATTGCTATCCAGTCCTAAGAACATCTTGCTAATGCTAGCGGGTGGGCCACGACGCAACAGCAGTGGTTTCAGAGATTAATATTTTTTTGTTATTGCTATTATTCACAGCATTTCCAAAAGAATAACACAGCCCTGCTTACATTTTTGGGGAAAAAAAAAAAAAATTATAAAATTTTCAGACATTCACCACCAGTGAAACACAAGGTTGCTTTTAGGAGTTTCCTTCAGCAGCTGGGAGAAGACTCACAAATGGTAATCATGGAGCTTACTGTAGAGTCATGTATTAAAATTGTTTGAATTTTATGATAATTTATCCAGTTCAAATAATGTATTCTATTTATATACCTTTCTCCCTATGTCACTGTTATTGAAACAGCAAGATTTCTGAAGAAATAAAATAGGTATCATTAGATGTTAACTACAATCAATTGGTAAGGTCAGTAGCAAAGGCATTTATCAACTGAGAAATAAAGAGTGTCTTTGAACTATTCAGAAAAATACTAAACTTGTGGCTGAATAATTAGATACTATTGAAAGTAAGTGTCTAATTTCACTAACTCTACCATAGTGCTCAAAATCTTTCTCTTTAATTTATGGTGAAAACATGTAGCTCAATGCAGGAATGGTTTAAAAAACAGCCCAGGAATGAGAATCATAGAGTAACTTCAAGTGTCTAACAAGAGCCATGTCAAGTTAACATTTATTCATCAGTTTGTAAAATTATTAAAAGAGTACAGAAAAAGATATCAAAAATCTAGAGAAAGCCAATAGTTTTGAAGTCTGTACTTTAGAGGTTTTAGTATGAACATTGGTACGCGTTGAAATCAAACTGCACTTGAATGAAAGCAAAGTTGGAACAAATACTTTGAAATTTATTTTTTTTTTTTTCCAAAACAAGCCCTACCATTTGTATCATTCTTACCTGCAGAGGTTTTCACAATTTCTGAAGTGTTTCTGAGACCCATAAAGTCAAACTGATAGAGTCTCCAAGATTTCTGGTCAGCGGCCTCCACAGAGTTTTTCCTCCATCTGTATATCATTTCCTCTTTAGGGTAGCCATCTAGAAATTAATATATATATATGAATACATTGCATGACATAGAAAAAGGTACTGCAAAGCAGTATGTGTTCACTGATTGAGTTATTTGGGAATACCTAAATTTCTGATCCGATGCTTTCTCAGTGAGTTTGGTTGCGTAATTCAGCTAAAGAGTTATATGGCAAATGAAAAAATAGATTCATAATACTGGCTAAACTGTGATTTTTCACAATTGTTTTTTTCTTATTGATAGCAACTCAGATCAGTTTTATCAGAAGCAGGTCTCTTCAGAGATGCAGTTGATTGCACTAATTTGAGGTCCAGGCAGAGAAGTATGCTACTTTATTTATGCTCTGAAGAAGCTGTGCAAACAACTAGAATGTGACAAAAAGTGGGGCGGCTGGGGAGAGAGGCATGGCCAGAGTAAGCTGTAAACAACTGAACAGGACAGATTGTTTTAAGCATGACAATAGTTCTACTGTGATGCGTGCCACTGTACATCTGAAATGAGCTCAATAGTGCAAAAAAGCAAAATTGTAATTACTATGGTATTTTTAAAGTGATTAGCCATCATATAATTTCTAATGGCTGTGGTATTTAATGAGACATCACCTGATCTCTACAGCTGAAATAACTTCTGAAAGTCTTAATTTTTCAACTTGGCTCTCAGTAGTCATAATTAATCCTTATGCCAACATTTAATTTCCTTTTTTGTTAGAGAATGGCATTTTCCAATAAAAGTCTAACAACAAATCTTCAAAAAGCCTAAACCATAATAATAGACCACCTAGAAAACAACAGTGTGCCCGTGCTAGTCAAAACAAGATTGCTCTCTATTGCATAAGACAATAAATTCTTATTCATCTAATAATTAATATAGTAGATGTAGATTACATGGAAAATTAAAAACCTAACAACAATAATAGCCAGCTCATATAACTGTCTTGACAGTATTTTTTTCCCCCATTAGATACTGATGATTTTTTATATTTGCATTGCAAAACAACTTCTCTGTTCATGGTGCTACATCCTTGACATTTTCCTCCTAAGACTGTCTTCTTTAGCTTGTTTAAGATTCCATCCTGCTGGGCACTGCTGTAAGGTGTGCATGGCCTCATTTATCCCTCTCACTAACACAGCATGAAAAGTACCCACTAGTCCCTTAGTTCTAACCTGCAGAAAATGACTATGTGTTTATTCAAAGTGCCACGTTCATATATTTCCCATCAATGTAAAATAAATAAATAACCAGCAATGGACCCAACTGAGTAACAAACACAAGCCCTGCCGTTCTCCATGAGAACTCTTGCTGTCAAGTACATTTACTGCCAATTCTGCTGTGCCAGTCTGTAATACGGATCTAAAGGTTAATTGTTTTTGGCTGGCCGACTACGTCAAAGGATGCAGAGGCACAGTGAAAGAAGTCAGACTTTGCAGTACCTTTTGAGCCTTAGCCCTGCATCCTCTGAAGTCTTTTCGAGCCTGGCTCCTATTTGTCTGAGCCCCTTGATCACTTTTCTCATTGAATAATGTCTCCTTCTAAGGGAAAGCCCTACATTTTGCCTCTGAGCCTTCCTTCTCAAATTGGCTTAATCTGTAGAGAATTTGATATCTTTTCCCCACAGTTCAGGAGGGAAGAAGCATCAGATGGACTCACCATGCTGTGGCTGCTGTGCCTTTACGCTGGACAACGGTGGCAGAACTATCCCTTCCCCACAAAGCAGTATCAGGACCACATGGGGGACTGCCATGTGGTCTGAATCCTAATCGTACCTCCTGATTTGTCTCCTCATGCAGAAGAAACGAAATCCTTGCCCTGTTGCACAACTCCCACTACAGAACTTGTGACCCTAAGTGCTAATTAGCAGATTTTATAGCAGGCAAAGGGGCCCCTTTTCTCAGGTAAATTTCATCATAATCATTGCAAGTAAAAATGTTCCAAATATCTTGGAAATAACAAAGATTTTCTTTTTTTAAAATATTGATCCAAGATGAACTTTCTACATTTTTTTTTAATTTACTGAAAAAGTTGTGACAAATCTTGATTTCAATTCCTTCCTGATTTTTTTTTTTTTGCTTTTTTTTCATCCCATGGCCACCCCATCAAAAATCCATTACACCATTAGTAAGCTTGAAAGTTGATATCGCATTATCCAAGGCATAGCTGTTTATCCTCACGAGCTGCATGTAGTCAAGAACAAGTTCATAAGACTCTTATCCTTCAACATTATTCCCATATTTGTGCCTAAGAACAGACAGATTCCATTTCAGAACAACTACTTTCTGTATAATACATCATTATTAAACAGTAAGCAACTGACTTCAGGACAACATCATGACCTTTCAGTAGTAGTTCCCTTAATCTACAGTCACTAACATCTGCTCTTACAATAGTTGCGTTACCTACATCAAAGGAAGTATTAGTGATTCAATGAGAGTTGTTTCAACCTGCTAAATAACTCCTGTTAGGTTCTGCTCCACTGCCAGGTGACTTTACTTCTCAATTAATTTAAAAGATATAATATTTCTTATGGAATAATGACACAGCTATTTGAACAGCGTATCACTCCTAGGATTCATTTAACTTACAAAATGGACTATTGTGATGGTTCTTCTTTCAGCAATATAAAATATTTCCTGTATACAGACTAATCTCTTCCATCCCTCATTATAAAGATATATCCTTCACTATAGAAAATATCAGAACTGGAGAACTCATTACTTCCACAAGCAAATGCAGCCTCTGCTGTTCAGCCCACAATATAGCTAAGAGTATATTATCTATAAAAATATCTGGTTTCTTTCACTTCCCCAGCATGACAAATGGCAGTAAATTGTGTTAAATTCTTGACCTTGTGGATTCAAGCCATCCACGTTAAACAATTTGCTATCAAGCGTATTTACTCTGTCAGGTTGCTTTAGGTTACGTAAGAATACCCATACTGCAGCAGGGTAAGGCTCCAGGAGGTCCTGGAAGTTTTCCAGCAGGTGCTGGTAAGATAACTAGGGGAATGTCTTGGGAAGAAGACAACCAAGTGTGTGTTCTCCATTACAGCCATTCAAGTTCTGGCAACCTGCAACTCAGGATCTTCTCAACCAAAGTCTGTGTCAACACCTTCATTATCCCTCCCATGAATTTACTTGATTGCCTTTAAATTCTCCTACTTTTTGGCCTGATTGTTATTTTGTAGGCTGTGCTGTAGCTATTCACGTCTTCTGCAGGTTTTAGATTTATATACCACCATGTCTAAGACTTCCACACAGCACTTCGACCATTTAGCTTTTTTTAAGACTGGTACTGCATGCCTTTGTAAAATCAATTGAAGAACAAATGTGGTTCAAAATATTTCTTTAAGAGCCAAGTAGAAATTATCTATGTAATACCTCCTGTTTACTTTTACCAAACATACTTAATGGCTTTTCCAGTAACACGTTTGGTACCTTTGTTGCTTTACTCGCAGGCTTTAAGCACATAAATTTTCAGAGTACCACAGACTTGAACTCCAATAATACAAATATGGATAAACAGTTAAATGCACTTTCTGCCATTTTGGAGGTGAACATTTTATAACAGAAAGCGAAATTGTCATGACAACCTGTGATGTTCTCTGGATATTGTTTTACCTTCCTTTTGTTATTGGAAGAAATGAACTCATGTTAACACATCTTCTCACATCACCACCATATAATTCATAATTGATAGGTTAAAAATACTTAAACTTCATTCTTCAAGTTCATAGTGCTTCCTTTTCTAGGGAGACTGAGCAATCTGTGCCGAAGCCTCCACCAAACTGCTGGAAAAATGGTCAAGGCCAGAAACATCTCAAGGCTTGAGGAGAGGCATATGCAATCACAAGCCAACTGTGAGAAATAGTGTCAAGTGGCCCTGAAACACATCTGTTACAAGAGTCAACACTGAGTTAAAACCAGAAACTTCCATAATACAGCCATTGATGTATTCATGCCTGTTAGTGCGTACTGCCTCTAACCTTGATTTTCTCAATGCTGTTGTTGGTCTGGGCATCTTAGATCAATGATTGATTTCTTTGTTTCACCTTCTTGTCTGTGACAATGGGTCTATTTTAGGAAGTGAGAAGAGATGGAAAGAAGATAGCAGGAAAGGGGTGTCATGGTTTAAGCTGGCAACTAAGTACACGCAGCCGCTCATTCACTGTCCCCTCCCTTTTTCCCCAGTCCTGGGTGGGATGGGAAGGAGAATTGGAAGAATATAAAACCTGCAGGTTGAGATAAGAACAGTTCAGTAACTGAAGTTAAGTAAAATATAATGAGAATAGAAATAATACCCATAATAACAATACTGGTAATAACAATAGGGAACAACAAAAAAAAAAAGCAGAAATGAAAATTCAGAAAACACAAGTGATGCACAATACAATTGCTCACCACCCACTGACTGATACCCAGCCCAACCTGAGCAGTGATTGGTCCCTTCTGTTTAACTCCCCCCCCCAGTTTATATACTGGACATGGCGTGCTGTGATATGGAATACCCTTTTGGCTAGTTTAGGCCAGCTGCTCTGGCTGAGCTCCCTCCCCACTGGCAGAGCATGAGAGACTGACGAATCCTGAATCAGAGTAAGTGCTACTTAGCAACAACTAAAAATTGGTGTGTTATCAGCATTGTTCTCAGACTAAAGCCAAAACATAGCACTGCACCAGCTTCTAGGAAAAAAAATAAATGTACCCCAGCTGAAACCAGGACAAAGGATCATGCCAAAAAGGACACAGATCACTTGAAGAACTAGTTTATGTCTAAAATCCCTTCTTTAGAAATGTATCCAGGATATATAAAAACAGAAAGGCATGGAAAAAAAACCAGCATCTTTCATCTCTCCAGACATATTTCTCTCCCTCTGTGAAATCAGTTAATTTTACTGCTGGTTCCCCACACTTTGTATTCACATGTAACACAGGGAGACCCAGCTTGCAGCAGAAGGAATAATACAAGAAAATTCATCTCTCCTTCCCAGTCTTGGAAAAATTTGGATGTTCAGAGCACGCAATGAGGAGTTAATGAAAGCAGCAGCAAAGCTGAAATTGTGGGGGAAGCAAGAAAGAAAGGATCAGTTCAGTTAAGTTGGTTGATGAGAATATGAGATGGTAAGGCATGCTTGCAATCCAGTAAGCCAACCATATGCTGGACTGCACCTAAAGCATGATCAGCAGGCCAGGGGAAAGGGATTATGCCCCTCTGCTCATATCTCCTGAGACCCCACCTGGAGTATTGTGTTCAGCTCTGGGGCCCCCCACATACGAAGGACATAGACCTGTTGAAGAGAATCCAGAGGAGGGCCATAAGAATGACCAGAAGGCACCTCTTCTATGAAGACAGACTGAGAGAGTTGGGCTTGTTCAGTCTGGAGAAGAGAAGGCTCAGGGGAAACCTTATAACGGTCTTCCATTACCTAAAGGGAGACTACAAGAAATCTGTGGAGGGACTTTTTACAAGGGCATATAGTTATAGAAGATGGGGAATGACTTTAAGCTGAAAGGAGATGTAGACTAGATATAAGAAACAAGTTCTTCACTTCGAGGGTAGTGAGGTTCTGGAATAGTTTGCTCAGAGGAGTCGTGGTTGCCCCATTCCTGGAAGTGTCCAAGGCCAAGTTGGAGGAGCCTTTGAGCAAGCAAGTCTAATAGAAAGTGTCCTTGCCCATGGGGATTTGAGCTAGATGATCATTAAGATCCCTTCCTACCCTTCCTACCATTCTATGACTCTGTGATTCTATGTTTCCATGATAAGTATCTGCCATGCGGCTAATGTTTGTGACAGGAGTATATATTAGAAAAACATAGCCAGATTCTGGAAAGGTTCTGCTTTTCTAGTGGTGCTAGCTATACACCTGAAGCCAGTAAAAAGCTTGATCTGAAAAACAAACCTTTCTCTGGTGTGTTGTGGGTAAGAAATCATATGGTTCCACGGAAGCTGCCTGGGCTCTTTTTCTTGTTAGCAGTCTTTATAAATGCTACTTTGTTGGCAAGAAAACTGCATTTTAATCCAAACTTCTCAACATTTCAGAGGAAGAGGTTTCTTAGATCTATTCTGGTACCTATCCAGGTTTTGTTCTCAGAAGGTGTGTATGCTTTTAAGAAGAATAATCCTGGAAGTTCCCCTACTAAAAATGATGCTACATTAGATTTCATGATTTCATGCACTTATTAAGCCCTATCAGATGGCAGAAAAAACAAAGTTTTAGTTCAATTCATTTCAAATTAAAAAAAAATTAAAATCAGGGGATATAGAAAACTCTGTATGTCTCTTCAGGAGAAACCCATTAGGGTAGACTGATGAAGAAGTAGGGAAAGGGAATAGAGACATTTAATTGTTGTCTTAAGACCTGTGAACAACAATATTCATATTTGTAATTGAATGCATATTGAGTTCTCTCTGCCCACAAATGAATGTGTGTAGGTTTTTTTCTCACTCACTGATTTAAAAAATAAAAATAAAGAAAAATTGTGGTTTCTTTTTTTTTTAAAGACAGCTCTAAAAAGAAGATAAACAGGAATGCTGTAAAGATGGCTTTAAAACCTGAAGTGATTTATTTCAGTAGTTGTAGATAATTGCGCTTAGGTGATAACTGCAGCAATTATAAACGTTATTCTTTGCCCTGTTTGATTGCATCGATAATTGACACCTCATTAACAGTACACTAACTCATGAAAAAAAAAAATCAACCAACATAACCCCGACTGCAGAATAATGGATTTAATACTGCCCTGAAATTAAAGGATACATCTCCCGTTCAAAAGAATAAACTTTTCTACCTAAAAATGTGCTTTAATATGGTTGCAATATCATTTTGGCTAAGCAAGAGGGGATCCAGCCACCATCATAAACAGTAATGCTTAATTATCATTTACCTGGGACTAATTCTGGTTTTGAGAGAAGTGCTAGAATGCTGATACAATCTACTGATATGTTATGTTTTAGCTTAGGTTTTGGAAGGAACTCGTGGCATCACATATTACTCCTCTGGTAAGTAGAACATTGGATAAATATTCAGATTCCTCTGATAAAGCTATACTGCATCCCCATTCCTAACATCATTAATGGCAAATAGGCTTATCTCTCTCCATGCTTATTGCATATAAGTTGTCTCTTCTCTAGGAGAGTTTTTGCACTGATCAGTATATACTTAGGACATATATAGAAACCTTGCCTAGTCACATTCAGATTTCTTCATGCTTTTTACAGACTGGCTACTTCACCCAAACCTCCTGCTCTCTTATGTGTGGAACAATGTAAAGATTTTACCCCTGTTTCCTTGCAATACTAGTTCCTTGAGAAGAAAAACTGAAGTCCCAAAATTGGTTTTCTTACCTCAAGTTCTTTCCTAACCTGAATGATTCTGGAATACGTACTCATTCTATTTTCCATGTATTTAGAAGTTTTCTGCTTATAAACAATGGTGCCAGACAGAACTTAATTTTCTACCTCTGTGGACTGATTTTTAATTGTTAACGTATCTATTTCATAGTGATCTTGCGATGCTTCAAATTTGTGTGCCATTACAAAGAATAGCCCAAGACTTTTTTCATAATGTGGTTTAGATAGTTTTTGGTACTGTGGACCAAATCTCACATTTCTTCTGGCTGAGAGACTGCAGATGGCGATTCAGATAAGTGGAAATTTTCAGAGATGCATGGCAAAGAGATTGCCTTCCAGATTCTGCTGGGACCGTGTGCCGCTGCTTTGCTCTACCTTAGATCTTATATACCATTGCCAGATCTGCATAGAGGTGGGAGGCTTCATCTGAGCACCTTGTTTTTTCACCTGAGCACTTGCTGTTTTCTGAAGGTTTTGGTGTGAAATTTGAGTAGCTGGCAGTCTTGTCTTTTCTCCCTCCTTTTACATGGACTTCATGGAGCCTGCAACAATGACTGAATGATGCTGAGAATTCAAGAGCTATATGCTACTGCCAAGATATTTGCCTCATCTTTGTACTTCTAAATATGTATATTGAGCTCTGCAATAGAAAAAAACAGTGAAAAACGAATATTAAAAAATAGCTAAAATTTTGTGTTTGGCTGACTGCTTGAACTCAAGTGAAAAGAGAAAAATCACTTCTCTTCACATTTTGTAACTGACTATTGAAGAATATTAAGCTGCATGGAAGATTTTCTCATGTTTATTTAAACATGAATTCTGTGATGGATGTGCTGAGGGCTAATTTTGAGGTGCTTCCCAGAATTTTTACTTAGATGTGCAAAGTCTGAGTGGCTACATACTCAAGTAGTATCTCAGAAAGATGTAGGTCATGGCAATCACTCAGAATTTTCTGTATAGAAGTTGACTTTTAACTTAACATTTAGAAAAAGAAGAAGCCAAGAGCATAACAATAGAGAAGATTAAAAATATTTGGATAAACTAGAGCAAGTCAAAGGTCTTGGCATCACAATTTGAAACCGAACATAGTAGGATTTGCTTTGGACAAAGAGAAACATAAACCTCCCAGTGTATTAAAGCAATTACCTATCACATCTGCAATTCTTTGGTCTCTTGACATTCTCTATAGCCAGGATGCAGCCTTTCTCTTCCATTCATTTAAACTGTGGTTATATTGAAGGTGCTTAGTAATATAGCCCTTCTGAAGCAAGTGCTGAAATTCCTTATGACAAGGATGGACAGCAGTGCTACCAAAAGAGGCTGGCCACCTGAATTCAAACACCCCAGCAGGAGTGGAATATCATTCTTTGGAGGACTCTGAAAACACTGGGTTTTTTTATGTTGACTGTGCTGGGCACCTCAAATTTAGGGACAGAATAGCTGTGTGAATTAAATGGAGCACATTCCATCAAAGATCTTTAACACAAAAAAATGTGAATTGAACTAAAAATAACCCATAAATGCTCAGTATAAATTTAAACTCTACTAGACATAACAAGATTAAATAATCTTGCCTTTACCCATTTAATGGCAATAATTAACTGTATCCTTCTTGTAGGACTACTAAGATTTCCTTAAGACTATCCTGATGAGAAAGATAATGTTTATTTCATCCATTGCTTTGTTAGACAAAGTGCTGAGCAAATGCGCTTTGGCTCATCTGAAAACATACAATGAACAAGCAAAGATTCTGATGGAGATTCAGAGCTCCAGTAAAGTAAACACCACAGCCATAATTTGCAGAGGAAATTAAAGACACACCTGTAAAGTTTTTCAGTTGATGCAAGTGGGGAGGAATGGCAACAACATAATTTACTTACAGGTTTCTTGGTTTAATTGACAAGTAATCTATCTAAGCTCTTTATTTCAACATTTGATATCAAGATTTCTTTAGCACTAAAAATTCATTTTGTGTTTTTCACAAGGACTTGACAGTATTTACAGATAATGCTAAACATGCTTAGTTCTCATCTTCATTCTGCTACTTAATAATTAGTAGTATATGTTAAGAATGAGTGAAATTTAAAGAGGGATATCCATTAGCAGCAAAATAATAGAATATTATGCCTAGGGGGCCTATAAGGATGCTGGGGAGGGACTCTTCTTTAGGGACTGTAGTGACAGGACAAGGGGTAAGGGGTTCAAACTCAAACAGGGGAAGTTTAGATTGGATATAAGGAGGAAGTTTTTTATTGTGAGAGTGGTGAGGCACTGAAATGGGCTGCCCAGGGAAGTTGTGAATGCTCCATCCCTGGCGGCGTTCAAGGCCAGTGTGGACAGAGCCTTGAGTAACATGGTTTAGTGTGAGGTGTCCCTGCCCATGGCAGGGGGGTTGGAACTAGATGATCTTAAAGTCCTTTCCAACCCTAACTATTCTATGATTCTATGATTAGAAACATACAATTATCAACATGTAAATATAAGCTATTTGTTGTACAACGTATATAAAAAAGAACTGGTAAAGAATAGCCTGCATTTCTGAAGACAGGCATGAATACTGCGTATTCTCATGCAAAATAATAATAAAACTAATAGAGTAGATTTAAAAAAATATATTCACAACTTGAAGGTGGCTATTATGAAGAAATAGTAATAACATCCACAGAAGCATTGGCATCTACCTATTTATCGGTGCCCAACTTCTTAGGTTAGAAATATACTAAAACTTACCCACAGTCCCATGTGCAGAAATTTTCTACCAAATTTCAATTACAAAAGTCATTGTAGTTATACATTCAGCTTACATAGTCCACAGCCTGAACTGTACATTTTCAGATCCATGAAACTGAAAATGCAGGTAACAACAGTGCTTTTTGAATTGTCATGAAACCCATTTCAAGCTTCACAGGAGCTACACCAGCAAAGCCTATGTATTTACAGAAGTGGTCAGAAATGTACTATGCTCAGTCAATACAGCATTAATGGAAGCAAGTTATGAATTAAAGATTTCCATACTAGATTATTATGACTTTTTAACAGGTCTTCACAGAATGCATCAAGAATGGATGATGAAAGGTAAAACAACAGAATACTCAAAACTGAAAACACAGCATCTGAGGATTACCGTTTCATAGAATAAGTCAAGAATTTGCAACATACACTCAGAATTAAAGAGAAAATTTCATTAAACCTGAGATTAAGCAGGTTAAGCTTGTAAGAGATTTGTAAAATAGCATTGCTGCCGTTGGAAAAAAAAGCCCATACATACATTTTTTTTTGTTGAGAGACTCATTTCTCTGTTTTACATCACAGTGCAACTTCACATGTAAAGTGACAATGGAAAATCAAAACTAGTTATTTTTGACTATGTTTCTCTAGTAATTTTTTTTTCAGTCTATCACTTATTTACAAAGAAATGAGTGGTATCTGCTTATTCATATAGTTATTATCAATCTGTATGTAGATTTATTGTCATTTGCACACATAGTAATTTACACACACAGTAAAATTCATAAGAAATATTTTTTTGTAGTTCTATGAAGTAAACCAACAAACGAAAAAGTCCTAGATTCCTAGGACTTGTCTGCGTCTTATTGGCTGAGCAACCAAGACTAAGCAAAAACAGAAAGATAAATGTTGACATACTTTTTTGTGTCTAATGCTTACAAAAAGAACAGTTCCTGAAAAGGTCATGGCCAAGATGCAATCTCCTTTTTCTTAATAACAGCTCATCAGAAATCATCTGACAAAATGAAGTTTCAGTTAAACAGGGCACTTTGCTGACTGACATATTTACAGTTACACTCAATTAAATTAGTTTTAAATTAAATGTTTTCATTTATACATCAGCAACAGTATTATGATGAATTGGTAAATGTATTAATTTTGCATTCACTAAATTTGGCCTTCCTGTTCTCTGGCAGCAATTATCAGTGCCTTGGTTTGTCATTTACTTTCCAAGCATCTCATGGCTGTCACTTCTCCAGTTAATGTTCCCACCCCCTACCCCCCCAGATTCTAGCATTTGTATCTCTTTTGGTCTCAGGATACTGCTGATGGATATTCACTGATGCTCCTGTGTAGTACCTCAGTCCAAGTACTCTTTCTGTCCTTTTCCTGGCTTTTGAAGTACATGTATTGATCACAGCAACCTTTCTGCGATGTGTCTGTGTATCTCAATGCCTTAGTATTTTGTCCAAGTATATTATTTCAAGCACATGAAACTTATTTTGGTTAGCTTTGCTTCTGCTCAGCTAAAACACTCTTTCTAAAGCTTCTGAGGAGTCACAATCTTTTACTGTCCTCCCCAGATCTCCACATAAATTTACTGTAAATCTCAGTAACTTATAGTACACAATAGGGTAAATTCTGAGTCTCCTGTTGGTTTCTGTCTCAGTTTCTGGTCCCAGACACTAATCATGACCTGTATCTCCTCAGATGATTACCTATTGCTCTAAAATTGAAGAGCTGTGGTGGAGATGACACTCAAGAAGCCAAGTGACTAATATTTTTGCCCGATAAAGCAAAGACATCAGCTGCACTTCTTTCATGCATTTCAGTTTTCCTTGCGGTGCAGTATTCCTCAGCTTTTAGGTTGATAGATAGCTTTGCCTGTAGTTAACTGAGAAGTGTTAAGATCAGGTTATTCAGTACCTTGTTTCAAAACAAGGTACTATTCAAACTAAGTCTATGCACCAACTGTACATAGTTTTGTGCTGCTTCATTTTCTGCTATAGCTGCAAAACAGCAGTACTGTGCCTCAACACACAACACAACTGCCTCCAACAGCTCTAATCCTCCAGAGGCTACAGCTCCCCAAGTTCTTCCTGGTCATCAGGCAACTGCCACCACTCAAAAAAACCCCAAATGTCATGGCTGCAAGGATGCTCCAAGCAGCAGCCCTGGGATCCTGGCAGTCCTGTTGCAGACAAAGGTGCTTCCTGGTCTTTGACTGATTCACAGCAGAACTACTTTTCCTGCAGCAGTAAAAATGGCAATGTTGCCAGTTTCTCAAAGTAGTTGCCAGGTTCTGTCAGAATTATTTTTTCTTGCAAAATGTGCACCCACGTTTCTGAAAGAATGTATTACCCATATATCCAGCTCATGGAAAACCTTTTTTAAAAAATGTTTTTTGTGTGTTTATATTCAGAAAAAAAAAACCATTATAAAACAGTGAGAGTCTTTGTGCCAGAGACTACCTGTGTAATTCGGTTTTTTGAATTGCTGAAAAGGTCAAATTTCAAGATTTTTTCCTAGGTTCCACACTCTTCTGCACTCTTGTTACTCTTCATGTCCTAGCATCTGTCTGTTCTCCTGAGAATGCATGACTGCCATTTCATGGCTATTTCAGGCCCTGTATAAATCATATTGACTATTAAAAAAATCCCCAGTCAGAAAATTAAAACCTCAGCAGCTTTTGCTTCACATGTCTGTGAGCCAAGTTAAAGTAATTAAATACTTTTTAGCTTGGTCTGCTTAGGAGATGAGGCTTATGTGATTATATCCATTGTCTATATTTATGTGCATGCTATCTATCCTTGCTCTAATAACATTTGCACCCATTCAACAATTTTACTGAAATCAGCCAGAAAAAAGTAAGCCTCAGATATTAATATGTTTTGTAAAAATCTCCCAAACAGGGAAAACATTTCTAATAATGCCTCCCAAGAAGGAGAAGGCTACAGCCTTATGAAGGATCAAAGAAAGGCCACTCATACTCAAGTTGCATGCCCTTCGAATATTGGTCTCCATTAGTTTCACTGCTTTGGTAATCAAAAATACTGTAGTATATAATTTCCTTCATGTTGCCTTTGTCACATATTTCTCCAGCACAGCTACTTATGGTTATTTTAGTATCCCTTCCAAAACATCTCTCCCTGCTACCACCCAGTAATTTTGCAGATGCTATACTCAATTGGGCCCTAGACTGCTCAAATTTCTTTACCCAGGGACACTGACAAGAAGGGGATCTCATTCTTCAGCCTACCAACAGGTGAAAATCCGTCATCACAGAAGCTTCCTGGACACTGCTTTCTGCTTCTTAGCAAGCCTGGGTTTTTCAACTGCAGTGTCTGTATTCCCACAACACGCTCTTGCTCCATGCCAATTAAATTCATCTGAAGATGATTCAAAATGTGCTCCAACCAGATCACAGCTGACACTGAGTTTTCCCCGTTCACATTACCTTAATCCTTTTGGTCTTCTATCTCTGTCTTAAATTTCAGTCCCAGATTTTCTTTTCAGACTATAGAATTGACTTTCCTTGAAGGCATTTTGGAAGAGGCGTATGTTTTAATTATCTCCTTTTTCTCCCACCTGACTTCTCCTCCTGCTGGGTATTTAAAGCCCTACTGCAAATGCTCTTCATTCTGCTTGCTCTTTCACTGAGGACAGACTGATGGAGGTGCTAGAGGGAGCTATGGTTTGACATGCCTCCAGGAGAGGAAGCCAAGCTCCAAAACACACAGCCATCGCCTCAGGGGAGAGAGTCCTCACAGAAACACAGGTTAAAGTCATTCAAATACAAGGAGCTCAGATGGTTGGTCTAAGTCTTTAACTCATGTACAAGCTTTCCAAGACTTTGGCATGGGCAAAAGGGCCAGCAGAAATATGCACGCTGCTGCCCCAGGGAGCGGACTAATGCTAACTGCCTGCCCTAGAGTTGCCTCTGCTTACTTGTCAAGAGCAAGCTTTTAAAGTAAGAAAATCAAGATGTCAAGAATCAACTCACAAATGAAAGGGGAGAGCAAAGAGTGTTCTACAGTCCAAAATATGCTCCTTGACTTATATTTTGTATGCCAGAACAACCAGAAGAATGTAAGGTGAGATGGGCACAGGGGGCAGCATTTATTTTCTCCTTGGAAGTGAAACCCAATGAGAAAGGAACAGGATAAAGTTCAAGCTGGAACCTGAATATATTGAAAAACTGTGAGTACTGTCTACAGTTTCCTGTTTCCTTTGAAAGCAGATATTGAAGTCCAGGGCTGCTTGCACAGGGTTCCCACACCTTTCACAGAAAGGTCTCCACACCTCGGGGAGAAATAACATCATCTGTAATGAAGCCAACTGTCTGTATGTGGCAAATCCCGCCTCTTTCCGCAAAAAGTCTCCCTCACATGTCTGCTAACTTGGCAGCCTGAATGCGCACACGCACAGAATAATAACTGTCCTGGCTTTTCAGCTGGTTTGGTAAAATAAACTTTCAAAGCAAGGAAATAACAGTAACTGGAATGTTATCTCACAGCAAAGCAAATAATGCAGCAGCCCTCCCACCACTAAAGCAACTCTGCTCTCAGCAGTAGAGTTCAGCGGACATCCATGAATGAGGTTGCACGTTAGGTAAAGAGTGAGAATGGGACTGAAGTTCACGTTTGCTACCAGCAGCACAGTTAAGTAAATTAGACTGGCATATGAAACCAGTTTCTCCACCTCAGAAAGCAGAGCCTTTCTACAGGAGGCTAGGATGAGAAAGTATCACTGTCTGAAAGCACCACCCCCACCTTATATTTCTTTTTTTTGATTTCTCCTTAATCAGTAGACATATATAACCTAAATTGACTCATCCCTCAGCTCAGCCACCCCCATATCTGGATGCAAAGGATCAGAGAAATGGTATACTGGGGAACTAGGTGATAAGAGAGAAGTTGCCTCTGTCTTCTGCTGTGCAGTGGTAGAGAGGAAGTGGGATGCTCACTATGCTTCATTTGCCTTGTGAGAACATGAGAGTGGTTACTAGTATTTTAAAAGCTTATTGGCAGTTTTATAAAACCCCAGTATTCTCCTCTTCTCCTGATCACTCTGTATACACTGCCATTTGCTCCACAATGCTTCCTGTTGTGATACTTAACTATTTTGAGCCTCTAAGCCATTGTATTGTTAAAAGAAAAGTATATATTTCTCATGTTTCCAGAGATGCTAATTAACAAGTCAGAGATGCTAATTAGCTGCAGTTCGCCTCACTTCAAACATGTGAGAAGACACTGTGCAAATGTTCTCTCTCTACATGAAGAGGCAGTCATAGCTTTTTCTTTCTGGTGGCGTTTTCTTTCTGGTGGCGCAGATGCTTCTGGTGCTTAGAGACCCCTTAATCCACTTCCCTTTAAAAAATGTCATCCAGTCTCTGGGGAATTATTTTGGGCCTATATTTCTCCTTACTTTTTAATGAGATTAAGATATTGGTGAAAGCTATTTATAGGAGATTATAATGGCTACAGATGCTTTGAAGAGATCACTTCATAAGGCATGCTTCCTATATAACTGCACAGATTCAAGAGAATTTTAAGAGTGAAAATTCACTTTTTTTCAGACTCGGCATTTTATAATGAGCTGGCACCTGCTGCTCATCTGTGTTATAATGAAGCCAAGCTACTTTTTCAAACTGAGTTATGACATATGGAGAGGTAGATGTTGATGCTGCTGCATAGGCTGCCTAGCAGATTGCTTCAGCCAAGTGCTACATATAAATGTAATATGAAGTACATTTTAATGGCAAAGGGGGCTTAAAAGTCTAACCCTTAATGTAGACTTCTTATAGCAGAGTTTGTATAAAACATGAGGAGGTAAGGGCTGAAGGCAAAAATTCGTTCCAGTCAGCCAAATACTGCTAGATTTTCAATTAAAACCATACTGAAGAAAAACAACCCACAAACAAACCCAACAACAAAAATCCCCTGGAGACTTCAAAAGCAATGACTGACTTGACTGCCTGTTCTTAAGTATCAGAGGAAAGGTGTCTCTTGAGTATTCCTTTCATTCTTCCTAAATCCAATATATAATCAGAAAACTTTCAGGGAAGTGCAGCTGCAAAACAAATCTGTCCTGAGGCTGGAGCACAGGATATTTAATGACAGAGTGAGGGCTCTGGTAATGCTGATGCAGCTCAGCCTCAGGAGATTATTAAGAGTTAATCATGACTTTGTCATGAGATGAGACGAAGGAAGCATGTAAGTGTGCTGGGTCCAGAGCAAGGGCTGGGAAGGCACTGTAATCCATTCCCCAGTCTCTTTGCCTGAGGGGGCAGCCACACATACTAAAATCTGCATTTTCTGACACACCAGCTCTTTTGGTGGGTGAGAAAACAAAAGTAAAACCCTCACCCACCCTCCGTCCTTGGGTTGGAATACAGGAAGGTGGCTATGCTGAGTTTGCTTTCCCTTTCCCTTTTTCCCCTGCTTGTGCAGGCAACTCACTCAGGGAGTCTGACACCAATCTCAATTTGGATTACTATGCCACTCATACACTCAAACTCCATTTCCAGGGGCTGAAATAGGTCCTTTGCGTAAATACAGATGCTTGATGCAGAGGAAGCCCACACGCTCATCAAAACTACACCATCATGATCATTATGATTGCTGAAATAAAAAAAAAAAATAAAATGCAGCTGAAGTTTAACACTATAGTAGCTGATATTTATAACATGTACAGCATGTGCACAGGCTTCTATATTCCCTTCTGTGGGTTTATAAGATGAACACTGCCAAGAAAAGGGAGTTAGTAGAACAGCAGAACTGAAGATATGCATCATAACAAATTATTATAGCAACAGAAAAGTCAGACTACTCAAGACAGACTTCTCTGATATTTTCTTTATATCCTTAAATTCTTCCACGGAACATAATTCTTTAATTTTTTACTTTAATTTGCATCTCACTAGATATTAATCTTGCCTACTGTGCTTGAAATAGTAATAAAAGATAGCACTTCTGTAAATCTTCAAAATGTAGTGCTGCCCTCAAACCAATTGACACCTAGGTTGGTATTCTGAGTCAAAAAGGTGCTCCTTTCAGTATTTGTTCCTCAATCTTTGCTTTTGAAATAAAGATGAGATGGCAGTGCAGACATGTGGTATTAAATTCAGAAATTCCATTAAATTTGAAGGATTATCATTGCTTGCATAACAGCTTGTTTCAATGAGATGACAGATATTGTTTGAAATGAATAGCCTGGCATTATGGCTAGGTGTGATTCAATACATTAACATTTCTAGGTGATCTGAGAGAGATTTCTTGTTTTCCTCTTGCAATGTGACATTGAATTACTTTTTAAAATGAAAGCACACCTATGATGGAGAAGCAGATACTTTTGGGGGTATATAATCTATATGGCTCAAGCTCTCCTTTTGCTTGAGTTCTCTCATGCCTTATATGACTAGGTGTCTTGTGCCTGGTCACTGATGAAACATAACTGGGCCTGGGAGCCAGGTGGCAGAATGCCATGGCTATTACAGCAGGTCTAAAGACGATTGTCCTTGGGAAAGAATGTCTTTTTACCAAAACAATGCTTTCACATTCTTATGATCCTTCCCTAAAAAGAGATCTCACTGAGATGAGTATTGCCATTCAGCCATACTATGCAGTTATTACAGACCTTTACTTCTAGGAGATTTAGGTGTGCAGCAGAAATGAAGTGTTTGAAATCCTTGTTTTCAAGTGTCTTAATTCCTTTATCCATCTCACACCTCCCCTACTACTCAGTGGTGATAATCTAAAACATCTCACCTATCAGGAGTTTATTCGGTATCTGTGATTACTTGTAAAATCTTTAATAATTGACTGATCCTTGTCACTTCTTTGGTGCTGACCAGTGTGATGCACAGCGGGTGAAAGACTGAGTTATTCAAACAGCTTCCCAGAGTTTAAATTAAAGCTGTAAGAACTCTAGGAATACACTGAATACCTTGCCACCCAAAGGGCTGCAGCAGTCAGAAAATAAATTCAAATCAAATGAAATGTTAAAACAACAAGGATGGGAAAATAAGCTTGAAAATGTAACAATTCCATTACAAAGTGACCCTGTCACCTGAGACATGGTGCTCATCTCCAGCTGCCCTATTTTAAAAAATTGAAAATAGAGGGAGCTGAGAGATTAATGACAGGAATGGCTGGATTCAGAAACCACGTCTGCATGAAAAGAGATTGAAAAGTTTGGAACAGCTGATTTTTAGAAAAAATACCAAAAGGTGTTGACAACAGCTTTCAAATTAATGCATGGCATCAAGAAGGAGGCATGAATGCCTCTAGATGTGTCCCCACAGAATACAAAAAGAAGAGAGCTTGCTATTCAATTCAGAAGGCAGAAAATTAAAAAAAAGGTAGAATTATTTTTCAATAAGGAACATAACTAGACAATAAAGTTTATTTTCCATTGATAGTTATTAACAAAGTTATCATTAAACATCCACCAAAACGCTAAGTAAGCCTACAGTCAAGATACCAGGATGTATACATTAGGAATCAAAATAGTTAAATATGGATTAGGAAAGAGAAATCATCACTGCACGTCAGGCCATCTCAACCTGTACCTGAAAGTATCAGGAAGAAAATTTCCATCTTAGGATGAGTGATGAGGGCACACATGGGGAGAGAAAGGCAGAAGGGCTACTCTACTTGCTGCCAGGAAATCTACTTGCGCTGATACTGCAGAGTCTTCCCTTTCTTGTTAGATTGCCAGTTTTGGCAGTGCCTTTCAGCTTGAATCATAGAATCATTGAATCAACTAGACTGGAAAAGACTTTTAAGATCGTCGAGTCCAACCATTACCCCAGCACTGCCAAGACCATCACTAAACCATGTCACTGGGAGACTCATCTACACAGTTTTTGAATATTTCCAGGGACAGTGACTCCACCGCT
The DNA here is from genome assembly GCA_009867235.2 of Psittacus erithacus. Lineage (NCBI taxonomy): Eukaryota > Metazoa > Chordata > Aves > Psittaciformes > Psittacidae > Psittacus > Psittacus erithacus. The sequence goes on from WYDI02035580.1 coordinate 43,585, forward strand.
TCCCTGGGCAGCTTTTCCAATGCCTGATACCCTCCCTATGAAAAAAGCAGAAATTGATGGTCTTGTCCTTTTATTACCTGGTTAGCCTCTGATATGTATCTGGTTGCTGGGTGAAGGAAGTCTGGGGAAGGTACAGATGCTTGACCTAGCATGCTCACTGACTCTTGAGATGATGCAGAGATACCTAAAGAGCCATCCAGTCTCTTGGGACAGCCTAGTTTGGAGGTGCTGTAGCCTGGCAGAGGGAGCCAATGCCCTTGGGAAGCCATGGGCAGCAGGATACTGCTGCATGAGAGATCCTAGTGTTTGAGAACAGTGAAGGGAGGGGAACACATCATGTCACCACAACAGCTCCACCTGGCAGCCCAAACCTTCTGAAGGGCAGAAGATTGCTGTTGATATTTCTCTTGTGTATCTGTGGCAGCAAGGAACAATAGGTGTTCATCATCTTCAAGGAGTCTCCAGGAACTTCAAGGAAAAAGGAAGACAAAGAGCCAGCAGAGATCAGCTTGTGATTTGATTGAAGTTTTGGTCTGATTCACACCTGTGCAGAATCCACAGACTTCACACAGATTCGCAAATTAACAAAAGAATTCCATTTTCTCTTGCAGAGTTTCACAGAAACTTCAGGTATGACCTGTTGCTAGAACATGATGCTGGACTCTAGGTGTATGGTCCGGTTTGCTCTAGAAATGTCTGTGGTTTTAAGAAGAGAGTATTTATGTTAATAAAATGCTCCATGCTGTTGTCCTTGCACACTCACAAAGTGAGAGCCAAAATAATTTCCTATCTCACAATATTAAGTAGAGCTAAAAGGGTGAGTCCTTTTCCAAAATAACTTGGAGAAATGTTAATTCTCTCAGTGTTCTTCACACTTTGCTGATAATGCATTTCTTGTTTATGTCTGGGAAGCAAATATACCTCCTTTTGCCATCAGTCTTAGATGCTGTTACACTTCTGCTGAGCTCTCCACCCTGGATGCTATTCCAGCAGCTATATTGTAAATAATTTCTTTGCCTCAGGAACTTATATTTGCAAGGTCAATTGCTGCTGAGATGATGATTACTATAAAGCTGCTGTGTATGAAGAGGCTGACGATCACAGTGCCCTTGAGCACTGACTGTAGGAGGTGGCTACCATCCCATTTTTTGCGCCTGACAAAACTATAGTTAACCATTGTACTGTTCACTTTATTAAATGGTCCTAGAGAGGGAAAACCTGAACAGCTGTCTTGTGATTTCTTCTCTTGTATTAATGCTAAACAAAACATTATCCAGAAAAAAAAATTCTTTAAAATTGAAGTTTTCACAGACAGAATGTTGATCCTGGCTTATAAATTTACTTCTCAGATACTTCAAATAAGTATCTCCTTACTGCACTTTTTCATATTTGCAGCTGGAGCCCAAGACTGAACTCCTTATCTGCTACGGAAGAATGAAGTCTAATTTCTACTTTATCAATGAAAAGCCACACAAAGTAGAGGAAAAATACTTCAGAATTTTAGAAGGTAACTCCACTTCTAGACTGACACTGTCTCCTGTTCTGGTAATATCCACCACAACACAGCTTTCAAGTGAGCACAGAGGCAAAGCAGACAAGCACCAGTCCCTGGTAGCATGGAAGGTCAGCCTGGGCCCTCTTCCCTGTTTTGGACATAGACCAGCAGAGAAAACAACACAGAGGACAAACAACCAGCTGCAGATTATCCCATGAGATCAACAACAGTCAGAAGTACAGAAGGCTCTGGTGTCTCCAGCCACATTTGCTACATTGTACTGCTTATCCCAATGTGTTTCTGAATGTACTGCTGAACATTTGAGATGATCCTTCAGAATGTTCCTATTTTTAGGATAAGCTTGTTTTAAGGTCCATACACTGTCATGGGCTCTAGATATTCAAGCTCATAGCCTTGAATATGTTGTTTTCTTTGGCTGTTGTTGGACTTGCTAACAGATGTCTTTGAACACGACCTAGAAAACAGCTTAATGGGCCAAGACTAACAGCATCACCCTCACTCCTCTGTGCTATTGTTATCCTTAGTTGACAGAACAGCACTTTTTTTGTGCTCAAGAAACCTTAAAATACAATGGATATCTCAGTCAGGAAAGCTTAGGCTTTTGCCATTCATTGCAATTATTAAATCTGAGGGATTTACATAATGGCAGCACATAGTTAATTAAACTTCAGTCATAAGAAGTAAAAATAAAAAAGAAATAATGTTATTAATCATCTTTCCTCACAAAACAGAGCACACATATCTGGCTGAACTGAACATGTAGAGTAGTTTCCTCTACAGTTTGGTATCTCTTGCTGACATATTTTTTTCTGATTAAGCATTAAAAGAAAAAAAGTCTAATTTTTATTTATCAGATGTTTTTTAGCTGTTTCATTAAAAATCCACCCAAGTTATTAAGAAACAAAACAGACAAAACCAGACGCCATGTTTCACTAGACCTTGAGGTGGGACTACCCACTAAAGAAGAAACATTTCAAAGCCTCCTCCTAGCTGGTGCGAGGAGCACAAGGGGACTACAGCTCTTGAGCAATCCTAATCACCTCCAGGCTCCATTTAGGGTATCATCTCTGTGTACCATTTCCCAGACACCCAGATAAATGACTTCATTTACTCCAGAGTGGCTAAATACTTCAGGACACAGTTCAGTTCCAATCATATCAACGTGAAAGAGCCTTGAGCTATCACTGAAAGGTTAGTAACTGCAGCTGTCATTGGTGCTGGTCACCAGTCAGGGACTGGTGGTTCATAGCATGTTTCCACCTGCAGAAGTTTAAGGAAAGAGCTAGTTACTGCTACTACTCTTTTCAGGGTAAATTGCATAATTTTCCCTCAGAGCTCCTTTTCTCTGCATGTTTCCTCAGAAAGCTAAGCAAAATCTACGCTTTGGTTCAGAAGGAACCAAAATCAAACAAAGAGTAAGGGCTGCTCTGGGAATTTCATGAGAGACTTTTAAATGTGTAGGATGTCATTGAAAGCGAATGACATCTGGCCTGCTTTTCTCTCTGTGATAATTTCAGAGCAAAAGGATACTGTAATAATGAAAAAATATTGATAGCTTTTCCGCAGTAATGAATTCAAAGTTGGCAGAACACAGCAGGGTCTCTGGCATTGCAAAATCACATTTCTTGACAAACGTGGTTATTATGAAAGTATTTTTCAATAAAATATTACATACATATAAACAGAGAGAGCAACTGGAGAGAAAAATCAAATTCTAACTCTGTCTTTAAACCCAGGTGATAAATGGCTTCCTTCAGATTCCAGGAGATAGATAAATAGGTAGATAGACAAATAGGAGATGGAATAATGTAAAGACAGGCTTGCATGCAGCCTTGCTTTCTGCTACCTTCCACTAGGGCTTGGGAATGCCATATTGAAGATAAAATGTAATTTCCAAGAAAGGACTGGATGAGTCTGGGGACTGATAGTGGCACATAGAGCCTTTTGCCTTTGTTAAGTCGCTGGTTGAAATAGAGGTCAGACTGTGACTGATCTTTGCTCCCCTCTGATAGCTGTTGAGTATATGGGCCGTGACGTGAATCAGTCCTTTCCAGCTGCTTTCTGCATCCTCACAGCTGGCACAGCCCCAGCTATTCTATCTGCCAGATACTGCAGGGCTGTGGGGGCAGTGGTGGCAGTGGAGAGGCCAATGATTTCTTTGTCATTGCTGGATTTTTGGCCTTCTTCCTTCTGACCAAGGTGGAAGTTATACACTTGCATAACAAATTGCTGCTGCTCATATTATACTATTTCTATGGCTGGCACAGAATCTAATTCTCCACTGTTATCAGCCAAACAGCTTTCAGTAAGGCTAAAAATAAATTTAAACCCAGTGACCTTTCCTCCTCTCCATACACAGAATATTTTCTCACATACAAAAAACCCCCAACCCAAACCATGATTAAAGATACCTCCACCTCCCTGTATGTGAGCTGGTCTTTGAAAGACTATCAGTCATTTCAGTGAACTGTAGATTGTTTACCACTGACCTGACGTAGGTGGGGGAAAATAAGTCTATTCTCTGAAAATCAGAAGGAGGATAGAATATTAAGAAGACTTTCCTCAGCTGTGCTGCTATCAGTCTGAAAAAACCTGACCTTTGTAAATTCTTCAGGTTTATATTTTTATGCATGCCATAAAACATGTCATTCATGTTTTATGAAACAGTATCATATTAAAGGCATGAAAAGTGCAGAGTGAAAGGGTCTGTGCAGGATCTGATATTCAAGAAGGGAAAAATAAAATGCAATTTTAATTTTCAAATGTTTGCTGAATATCTTCTTAAGGAGGCAAAATGAGTTTTGCCTCTAAAAATATAGGCAGCAATAGAGGAAGGACGATGAACAAACTCATCTCCTTTCATGCCTTGCTTTGAGCTGAATCTGCCATCCTGCAGAGCTTGCTGCCCACAGTTATGATCTCACATAGTGATGCGCAGCACCTTGGTGTGGGAGGTTCTTAATACCTTACATGATTTTCACATCCTACTTATAAGACAGCAAAACTATAGTTCTCTGTAGTACTATAACTTTGCATAGATCAACATGAAGTCAAAATCACACTGTTATGGCCTAAATTTACAGTTGCCAGTAATGCTGCCTATATCAGTCACTGGCTTTCTGTTTCTTTTGGACCAGATCAGCATTTCAGTCTGCTTTTGTTATTGACATGATACATCAGCTGCAACAACAACATTAAAACTAGTTTTGGCAAGTGGAATTGCCTGAAACACAGCAATGCTCTGGTTTTCTGCTCTGTTGTTTTCTTTTTTTACTGTCTACAGATACAAAATGCCTACTCTGTTTAAAAGAAAAAAATTAAAAGGCATTTAGTATCTCTCTGGCTAAGTTTAATTTCACATAGAAAACTATACCAAAACATTTAACTAGAACAGTTGCAACTAACGTCGCAGGTTTCAGAGAAGTCAAACATCCTCTGGAGTTCCAGGAGGAGAAGCCTGTAGTAAATGAGGAATACTTGGAAACTGTCTGTAGAAAATAGCTGCTTATTTTTGAGGAAATACTAATTAAAAATTAATTTCACAGAAACTACGTTTAGGCTTAAGGTGTTTCATAGGTTACATGCAAAGCAAACAAAAAAAAATCTTAACAGATTTGGGGAAAAGATTTTTTTCTTTTTGTTTGTTTTAAATTCATTGAAGCTTTTCAGAGAAGTAAACAAGTTTGCTTTTCAGTCAAATAAATTTGAACAGTAGTTGTCCTAACTGTAATTAAGAATAAAGAAAAATATCCAAATTCTCACATTTTAAGGTATATATGCATGTTTATAGTTCCTGTAAAGGCAAACTTCAACATGCGCTTAATTTTCAGTAGATTAAGTCCCTGAAATACCTGAAAGTTAATCAGAAGTCCAGAAGATTTTGGAACACATTTGACTGGGTCACAAAGCATAATTCAGGTGGAAGAGATATGGGAAGATTCAGCTGTGTAACTTTCCCTTGGAAAGACCAATTTCAGCAGGATGTAGTCTTTTCCCCACTATACAGAGCTTCATGCAATTAGTCATCAGAGGAATCACTGAATTGATCGCACTCACTCTTCCTACATATAATCAGTTGCAAATTCACTTTTATGAATAAATATTATTTATGCAAATTTATATAAATACTTGAAAAAGTCTCAACATATTTTAATGTGTTATGATTAATAAATTATTCTTGATTACCAGCAAACTTTCAGCCTAATGACATCAACCAGTACATTTACTACACATTTCAAAATAAAGCACAAAAGAGGTTTGGAGATTACTTCAAAATATTTTTTTCCATGATTTTTCTAATAAATTCTGCTTGCTTCTCAGAAATACAAACATGAGTAACCTCTTCATATTAAAATAACGTTCACATAACAATAAAAGCTTAACATCATGAAAACTGGAAGGGCTGCAGCTAAGACATTGGATTTCTCACTTATTGTTTCATTTTCAGGCATCCAGTTGGATAGAAAAAGCAATGCTGAGATGGCTGTGTACAAAAAAAGCTATGCAGTTAGTTTTTCCCAAGTAAAAGTTTTCTTTCATGTACTTTAGCACAAAGGATTCATCAACTATAGCAAGTAGTACACTGATAAAAATGAAAATATATTAATGAATTATTTTTAAAAGCAAAAGCCATGTTGAAATATAGGAAGTCTCTTTTACTTTAACCATCACGTGTCCAGTTCTTCAGTGATGTTGTCAAAAACAAGAAAAAGAATTCACATTCTGTAGCTTCAAAAGGACAATGTAAGTCTTCAGTTCAATGGCTAGTACCTTGGTTCATGCTTCTAGATCTTCTAACAAAAGCTTTAAGCTAATTTTGTTGACAGATATCTGTCAATTTTCCTTGTCTGCTGCCCAAATAGCTAATAACAGTTGCTGATGTTTTTCTTGCTATACTATCCACAAAACCAGAATGAATGTAAATAGATGTTGTACTATTAAAAAAAGTGCTGGGCAAATTTGCTGTAAAAATTCTGGGTACATTAAAGGACAGCAGCTGATTCAGAAGTTGTAACTGATACTAGTTGCACAATGTGTGGTAATATTAACGCAGTCTAATTAGCCTCTTTGGGTTAACACTGAATTTTACTGGGTAAATAAATGCTTTCTTTCACTGAAATAGTTAAATTTGGTCTTGGACTCCATGCCACATAGGTATGGAGCAGGACAAACTTGGAGCCTGGTGCTCCTGAAACATTGATCATTACCCAACAGTGTTCCTGGTGAGCAACACTGGACCTTAGACATAGCTCCCTTGGTTAGGACCAAGGACACATTGAGAAGCTCTAGCCAGTAGCAGCTTCACTGTTTGAATCATGGCATTAATTTTCCACTGTTCAGTACTGCTCTACAATGAAAGGAGGGGCTGTTATTATGATTATACATTTCCTTGTTCTTTGTGCGTTTAGGCAGCAAGTGGTACAAAGTGATAACAGCACTCTCCCATTAAGGACCAGCACCTCCAGCCACTGTAAGCAGCAGATGAAAATTTTCAACATATCTGTAGTGCTGCCTCTGGTTAATTACACAGATGTATTGGACCATGGATTGCTCAAGGATGTCTTGAACCTCTTAAAGTAAACAACAACTAATTAGTTATTCACTGGATAAATTAATAGGATAAATAATTGAATGCATTGAATTAATTGAATAAATAATCTTGCATTAACATGTATATTCATCTTCAAAAGCATGTGGGCTCATGCAAGTGTTTCTTATTGCAGAAGACTTAAAAATAATTAAATTTTGATTGAAGACAAAATGTTTTATTTGTTGGAGAGGATTATAATAACAAAGGCTGTTGGTTTTTGAAGAAGAGAAAGCAACATAGCATTAGGAAATAATTTTAAAATAAAAACAGTAAAACACTTCTGTCTTTTTCAGGAATGTGTTATCTAAAAAAAAAATATTCTACCACTATCCTTTCCCTGTTTGTTCTTTTCTTTGTGTGACTGCACTGCAGACACCTTAGTTAGGGACCAAGTGGTAGCACATATTCAAAAATCAGAAGGTAGATCTCCTCTGGTATAAAAGAGCGTCCAAGAACACTCTGGTATAAGAGTGCATCCAAGAACTGCATTTGGAGCTTCCCTAATGCAGACAAGATACAGTTAAATTTTTACCTCACATGAATTTCTTGGCATTCTGTAGGAATGTATTAAACATGCTATTTATTACTGAAAATCACAAATAAGCACCACTTAGTCCAAAAAGACATTAATTATAAATACATCTTCTACCAGATCTAAGTACTGGATGTTTATAGAATTTATTAGTGCATGTAGGGCAAAGACTGTAAAACATAAAACTGGTCATTAACTTGAATAGCATGTTCTTTTCTCATGTATTTCCTAACATTTTTCAAGTAACTGAAGTTCCTTCTTATGAAGTGAATGATCTGTCCTTCAGCATCAATTTTTCTTCCTTCTATCCTCAGGGCTTGTATACTTCTTTTGCAAATTAAAATCCTATTTTCTTCCACATATTTAAATGCATGTATATAGTTATTCTATGGAATTTAAATTATATAATAGTCTAAATGAATATTGTGACTTGAAAATAAGGTTTTCTACAGCAGAGACACTAAAAGTTTTTGTTAGTACAGATAGAGCAAAACTGTGACTCAGATGCAGAATCAGGCTGGTTAGCTAAAATAAGATTTCCCAAAAAAATTGCTCAGAAGTTAAACTAAAATTGAACCCTTGGGGAGAAAGAAGCCATCAGTACCTCTACCTCTTTATTTTACAGTTTTTATGCTTTTTCCCACCTTCTGATCTCTAGTTAGGATCATGAATGCAAAAAGGCAGTGAAAGAGACTATTCTAATGCCATCTGCTCAGCAGAAGAAACCAACAATGCTCACAGAACAAGCACAGCTGCTGCTTTAAGACTTTCAGCACAGGTTTACAAATTGATGAGCATGATATTTGGGGGCTCTAGTTTCATAATAACTTGAAAAGATCTACTAAAGCTCTCAAGTTGCTCTGTCAATGAATATAGTCTATATCTGGAACCAGCCATAAACTGCCAGGGAATATGCAACTTGTACCTAATTTCTCCAATCAGGAATAATGGGGGTCTGATTAAATCTAGGCTCATTAGGCAAGTTGGAGATAAGGCCAAGGAATTGCCAAAAGAAACCAAAATATCATAGAAAGGTTAGTGTTGGAAAGGACCTTATGATCCTTAAGAAACATGTCCAAGATTTTAATATTTTTATTTAGATCTTTATGTATCTCCAGCTACTTGGAGTGACTTCTTGTGTATTTCTTCTGAAGCCTGTGTCTGTCTGACTGAACTAGTGTGGAGAGTTAAGCTGCTAAAAAAAAAATATATAAAAAAGAAAAAATAAAAGCAGTTCTCTGAGGCTTAGAAAGTTTTTAACAATGGAGGAGCTGGACATGGGAGTGCAGAAGTGGCCCCAGAGTCTTTCTTCTACTCAGGGACTGCAGACAGACAACCTGTTCCCCAGGGCATGGGTCAGAGGAGGTGAAGAAAACAGACAATGCTAGAAGTCATTTAGTTCAAAGAAAAGTCTAAAAGCAGCTAAGTGTAACATGATTTGACCAAAATGTAGGTGTCTGGAGAGTGTCCAAGTGGCTGGGCTTCTGAAGAGCTCTGTTGCAAAGGCACGAATTGGGTTGAATATTTTTCTAAAGTGAAATATTTCAAATGACGGTGTTGCCTCATACCAGATTTCTTTATTCGTTCCCCACCCTAAACATGCACTGGTTCACAGGTATCCATTCTGGCTCCCAGTTGCTCCCATGCACAGATCCAAGGTGCTGTGTGATTTGCAGTTCTGGAATTCCATGAGTACCACCCCACCCCCCAAACTAGTCACGTTGCAGGACGTTTCATAGGCAGTGATGCGAGGAAGTTCAGGGAGCTGTAGTGGTCCAATACAGATATGTCCTTGCAAAGCTCTGTTTGAAAGACTACAACTCCCAGAATATTCCACTTTTTCATTAATTGCTGCAGAGACTTTTATAAGGTGACACCTGCTGCAGGAAGAAAAAAAAATAATAATAAAAAAATGCCAGGAATCAATTGTTAGTGTGGAAAAAGTAATTAGGAAAGTGTATTTTTAAACTGACACTCTAGAATCCGTATCGAGTTGGGTTTAGGTGGCTTGAGAAACTGAGATACAGAAAACTTCGTACAAAGAGAAAAGCAGCAACACAAAAATAATTATTTGTACTTTATGGAGTCTCTTTTTCAAAGTTTCAGCTTAGCACCGTAAAGAGCACTCTGGTTCTGAACTCCAAAAAAACACCCCAGAAGGAAATATTTGGGGCAGATATAACTACAGTCTGAATGGGAGAGCACAGCAACTGCATGGACTTGGGTACACCTCCTGGGAGGTATTCAGTGACAGGAGTATATCCCTGTGCTTTAAGGAGACATATATAACCTCTTTTTATTTTTATATATAATTTGGTCTCACCAAATCACAAAAATCATTTATGTAGCGCAGTTAACAGTGCACTTGAAGGAGTACTAGGACTTGCATAAAGTTTCAGTCTGCAAATCCTCCCAGCCCTGATCGCCAAATATTCCTACATGATTATTTTTGCAGCTATTAACTTTTTTCAATGCAAAAATAATCCATTGAGGACTAGCTTCCAGTGTATGTTAAAAGTTTCCATATCGTACCATTTCTTACCTAAAAGTGCGTATTCACGGACAGTGGCATGCTAGAATATTTCTTGTTGTGCAAGTACTTCAAATAATTTCCTGGGCCAAATATTCTGAAGACTGATAATAACCTGTACTACAACAGAATGAAATACCTGTGGACTTAGTCTTTAATACTTTTCCAATGCGCAGCAACATCCCTGAGAAAAGCCTGAAAACAGCACAGCAAAAAATGGAAGCTGCTACATGCTGTAAGGCTATAAAATGGATTCTTTCAAACTGTGATCGCCTCTAGGTTCATATTGTATTCAGTATTTCAGCAAGGATGGAGGTGATTTGTCAATATTCATGACAGGCACACTGGGTTTTCCATGACTTTCAGTTTCTTTGGATCGATGTTGCATTCTGGGCATTACGCTCTCCTGCAGACAAGGTTCCTTTTTTTTAATGTTATTACAGAGCAATGGTTTCTCATTTCCAGAATGCTTTCATCTGCAAAAACTACATCAACAGCACAGTGATAACGATAATGGCCAACCCATGAATTTTTTGTTTACACTCAACTTCAATTGACCAAGAAAGATCTGCACACCCCTACATGACAAGATTATTATGATTGTAGACAGAGAACAATTTGTTATGGACTCTATTTGCATCTGCAATTTGGAAGAACATCTGAACAGTCAGAGAAGAAATACTGTATAGATTAACATGCTCCATACGAAAGTGTAAAGCCTACATTATGGCAGGCTATGTACTAAGGTCTTTAACCTATGATTTAAATATACTGTAAATGCTTGACCTCTAGTAAGGGGGTACTGCAACTGCAAAGGGGGGTTTCCAAGCATGCAAAGAAATTACTTGCTTCATTCTGCACATCACTGAGAAGTGTGGTGCATCTTCCCCGCTAGTTTCAGACAACCCCTTTCAACAGTCTTCTTCAGAGGTCTGCTCTCCTCCCTTCATTGGGTGTGATACCTGTACCTTGTGGAAGCAGTCAAGCAGCCAGTCCCATGATTGAAAAGTCAGAGCTACAGCTTTACCTTGCCCTAACATGGTCTGCTTTAATGTAGCAGGCTCTTGTACCTGCAGAAGGATTGACAAGCTTTAGCCTTCAGGATCTACCAAAGTTTTATGTTTTTCATTTTGTGATCTATCTTTTTCCTAGGACACATCTAGAACTGGTCTGAGTGAAAACTGAAGAGAAGTCTTAACTTTTACTCTTTAACTGTGTTAACCTTTTAAAACTACATATCAGTGAAAACAACAGAAGAGTATTTCATATTCAAAGATTAACAATTTAATCTTTTGTTCTCACTAGAAAGCAGTAGAAAATCCTGTGCTCATGTTTTTCGTAGTGTGTTGGTGGTAAAGGGCATGGATGCTTCGGAGCATGTGGACGCATTTATGCCTGGAAAACCCTAGGAAGATATACAGAGTTCTTAACTACAAGTAAATAACATATATTTTAGCGTAGATCCTGAGATTATCCATATGATAGAAAATTTAACTTTTGATAACACTAATGATGGCTGTTCATATAACCTGGAATATGAGTATATTAAAGGTCCTCATTGGTCCATTGTTTACTAAAGTGTCAACAGCCAAACAGGCAACAACACCTTCTTCCAGCCCAGACAGGGGTGTAGTCTGAGGTGCAGGAACTCATGTTTCCAACTTCAGGTCTCCTATTCAGCCAGTGAGATGTTGGACAAGATGGGAGTTATGACAGTAATTTCTTACAAACAGAACTTTTTTCAGCTTTCTTAAAAGATAATTTCATATCAGACTTCAAAATAACTTTTTTTTTTTTTTTTGCATTATTTCACTGTATTGTAGGGGAAATAAAAATAAATATCCCCAAATAACTTTTCTTCTTTCCTTTTTTTTTTTTTTTTTTTTGTGTTTACATTGTTTTACCAGAACTGGAGGCACTGTAATCTTGCTCATGCTGCCCCTTCATTGTAAGCTCATCTTTTCAGATCTAAATACAAATGTAGATCAGTTAAGATATGTTTAGTTCTGATATACATTGCAGCAAGGGCAGAAAATAACTCTGACATGTGCCTACGTCTGCTTTCAGAATATGACCTTCAGAAAGGAATTATCACTGACATATTGAATTAGCAACTTCTACCTTTAAAAAAGATGAAAGAAAATATCTGAAAGTATGAATTCTAGGATCTCCCAATATAATATTATTCTAATTCATCTACCCCAATTTAAATATCTAAAACTGAGAGAGCAAATTCTCAGCTAGTCATCTCAGACTATCCAGGCAGTATTTCTGTGTGTGCCTTTACAAGGTGATCCAGCGCATCCTGAGAGTTTTCTAACACACTTCACATGAATCACATTCTGCAGATACATATTTTCATTCATTTTTAAGTAAGTGAGATGACCCCATCCTCAGAATCCAAAAATTCAAAGACACCAAAGAATTTGTATGTTAAAAATACATTCGTTGGTTTATTTTCATGCTAGATCTACCTGTGCTGTGCACTACTACAGCCGGAGACTGCAGGATACAAAGTGATTTGAATGTATCACCATAGAGCTATACTGGTAACAGGACCTGGTCTGGGTGCCAAGGATTGGGGCCTGATCTACATATTAACTGATGTGGATTATCTCATGCTGAATACTGCAGGTAAGTAGGTAGAAGAGCTCTCTAGAGCAAACAATCACGATTTTTGTTGGATTTCTCCCACCTCTGGGGCTATTTGCTGTGCTCTAGGCTGAAGTCTACAGGCAAAGCCTGTTGTATGTAAATATAGGCTGGTGGAAATAAGGGACAGGAACACAAATAGGGATCAAACCAAGCTGATGGTATAAGCATACCTACTAGTTCAGTATGGCACTGCCCCATGTTCCTATAGCAATTCGATGAAAAAGGATCTAAAGTCCTGTCAGATGCCACCTATCATGTACATTTCTTTGTAGGAGGGATGCATACCTTGTCTGTTCTGAGACTGCACACAGCAGACACTGGTATGTTTAATTTGTTTCCTGCTTCTGTTTTTACCTAGAGGGAGAACAGAAGGGAGAGAAGGTGCGTGTTCTGTGTCACCTTTTGCAGTGGGTTTTCTGTTATCTCTTTGTTCCTGCTGTCCTTATTCCCTGGCTATTTATTTTGATAGCAAACAATCTGTCTGTAACTACTTCTTTTTTCCTTTTTTTTTTTTTGTTTTTAATTAGAGGTATATCTGATTTTAACAGAAAAGCCAAAGAAATGCAATTCATATGTAGAATAAATCCCTTTTATACTCAGCACTGCAATACATCATTTAATGTCCTATTTCAGTAATCCTGCTTGCGATCACATGCCTTCATGTATCTACATGCCATTGTAGAGGGAGTAGTAGTGTTACTGCATAATAGGTAGGAGGAAATGGCATTTGCAGCATGGATGGCTTTGCTTCATTTGGATGACATATCTGTCTATTCATTCCACTACCCATTCAACCATCCACATTACGTAGATACAGATAGCTGCATCAGTACTGCATTATATTTCTACATTTGAGCCAATTAGTTAACCTTTTGGTCAGAAATATGCGCGATTTCTCCTGCTGCGGATTAGCTCACATTTGCATGGTATCCAATCTGTTATGATTAAATGATCTGCTACAGCGCGCAGAACTGGAATGGCATGCAAGAGAATGACATTAAATATCTTTACTGTCAGAAAGCAGGATGTGAGGTTTTCAGTATGCAGAGATAGAGGAAGAAGGATTGAAAAAAGAAGAATGTGGCAGAAGTTCACAGTGGCGAAAAGACAATTTTACGTTAAATTTAAACTACGTACAGTACCATGAAGCTTTGCTCTGTGGAGGTTCTTGTTCACCAATTTAAAATCTTAAAATTTTTCTACTCTGTATCAGATCAAGAGGCCAATCTGGCTTTCAGTCACACTGCAGATATATTGTATTAAAAGAAGAGAACTGTGGAGAACCATTGATTAACCTGCCTATTGTGAATCCTACAAAATCTATTAACCCACATATACACCAGACATCTGCTTTAACAGTTTATATTATAGAGTACGAACAGGCAACTGGAGCTTAAAAATGTCAGATATAAAAGAAAAAAAAGCACCAATCTAGATGTGTTTCTAGTGAACATGACTCCACAGTTCGCAGTTCACAGGAGATTGGAATGTAGGGATGAACTGACACCTTGGGAAGTTAAACTGATCAGCCAAATTTAGCACTGGAATCAGCTGAGCTTATGCTAAGCTAGCGATCACTCACAATCCTAGGTGTCAGTATATACAAGCTGTCAAAGATTAAAAGTAGTAATTTCTGGCTTGCATTGCCTTTCTTGGTGAACATGATGAAATATCAAGCAAAGTGCTTTTAGATCATGTATAATAATTTTCTCTTCTTTTATAAGCCAAAGATGGAAAAATGCAAAACCACTTGAAAAAAATATAGATACGCTAAGTTAAATGTGATAATGCAAAATTATCAACTTAAAGATGTTGAACTCCAAACTAAACCTGAACTCCAAATTTTGTGAAATTTGACTTCATAAAATCTGTCACAGATTTTATATTTGCGTTGAATGAATATGAAGTTTCAGTTACATGCCTAAATGTATGTCTGCAATAAATAATCTTTAAATATACCAAATAGTATATATATATAGATAATATGAACAGTATAAGTGCTTTAATACACACCAGTTTTTTACAGTTCAAAATAGAAAATAAAGGTTTTTAATCTACCAACACACTACACAAAATATCCTGTAAGATCTGACTGCATTTATTTCTTCATTAACTGTTCTGGACTCCTATACTGAGGGGAAAAAAAGCCTCAATTAAAGTTTCCTATAACTAACTCTTAACTACAGCTCAAGCTTTCTTCACAAAATTCATACGGAATTTTTCTCAGACTATTCTACTTCTAGGAATTTTCTGATTAGTCTGCCCAACGAAGTCACAGTCTTTTTCAGTCATTGTCTGCCATCTCTTGATAACTCTCCAAGGCAACAAGCTGTCTCCATTAATGACTTAAATACCAGCTAGGAAAGTTTAAGGCAACTGACACCATTTTCAAAGAACACTCAGATATTCACTAAACTGTGTGGTGGGAGAAGGGAAGGTCAAGGTGCACAAACATTGTCATGGCAGTGTTTTTCATAGCCATCAGAGAGAAAACATGATCCTTCAGCTATACTCTGAGAAGAAAATGTGCGAGCTGAAAGAAAAGTTGCTCTTTCACATGAACTGAGCTTCTTCAGTTAAAAAAAAAAAAAGGAACCTTGAGCAGCTATTCCAATGACTGCAGAGGTTTGGATGTCGATCAGTACACTGCTGCTCCTTGAAGCACCCAGGCTCATTGTATAACAAGCTCTAGAGTGCCTTGCTCATAAATGAACTTCGTCTAAGGACAGATCTGAGCCTCTCCTTGCATCAAGTATACAGTTACCTCCGACAGACAGGGCTCTCCTACTTTAAAAGTGAGTAGTACTTTTCACTAGTTTCAGTGTGTTATGTTACTGTGCAAAGTGACCAGATAAGAAAATGCCTTTATTACTTAACAGGTACAGTCCCCATGAGAATTCAAACTCATTTCCATTGGCTTCACTGACAAGTAACTTTTTAATAATGTATGTTCCCAATAGTACAGTAAAGCTCATACAGAAAGGAAAGATAGAGCTTGTTTTTCTACCACAAGCAACAGAATAATTTAGCAGTTTCCAACTCCATTCTTCAATCATACTGAAAACCAGAATTTTTGAAGTATCCATTTCTGAAGAGAATAAGAAAGACAGAAGAGAAGTATTTTGGATCTGCTGTCAAGATGAAATTGCAGTATTTGAAATGGAAAGAAAACTCCTGAATTTGGAAGTTGTCTACTATTGCCACTATTGTAATACACTTGATAGCCTCTTACAATATTTTTGTCTGGACATTTCTCCAACCAAAACCCTGCTTTAAATCCTTTATGTTAATGGAACAAGGAATTCAATACATTGGCAGCTAGGAGGCGTGTCAGTCTGATCAACACTTTTGAAGGCATTCATACTTGCACAGTTAATAGTACTTTTAACTTGCACTGAGACCAAGAAGACATTAATTTTTTTTCTCTTTTTTTTTTTGAGCTTTCTGTCTATATTTGAGGAGATAAACCACACTCCTAACAGGTTTTTGACAACATAGAAGTCATTCTTGTAATAGGCTCCTGTGTTGCTTCACATAATGGAATGCAGTAGTGAATGGGTACTGCTTGTGATGAGACCTTATTTTCTCTTATATTTGTGTTAAAAATGCTTCAGAACGGTTTACAAGGGAAAAAAAGGCAAAACTTCTTGAGATAGTAGGTCTTCATCTGGTTATCAAAATGATGGAGTCTCAAAACAAGTGCATGTGCCATTTAGTTTTTGGTTCATGAGCTATACATGCAACTACTTTTCTCCTTTGTTCTATATATTGACAGATATGGTATATGTTAAACTGAAGGACAAAAATCCATAAAATCTTTTAATAAGAGTTTAACTTTCTTATGGAAAATCTTTTATATTAGTGGCTGGGATTTCCTGCTTAGAGTATTCTGAAATTTTCCCTCGGCTCACATTAACTGCAGTGGGATTCTTGGATATTAAGTATGAAAACTCTTGCCTTTATGTTTAATTTGTTTAAATATTAACAGAACAACCTGACTGCATGGCATTTAACGAAGAGAGGAAATTGTGACTTCAAAGAAGTCATATTCATAAAGTCAAAGAACTATTAATATTGGAAGGTACCCCTGGAGGCCCTTCAAGCTGCCTGTTCGAAGCATTGCTAGCTTCAAAGTTAGATCAGGCTAGGTCCAGCAGAGTTGTGAGAATCTCCAAGAACTGAGATCCCGCAGCTTCTTCCACAGCACTTGTTCCTTTATTTAGCTACTCTGATGGGGATTTTTTTTCCCTTACACCTAGCTAGGACTTCCTTTGCTGCAACTTCTAATCATTGCTTTGGTCCTTCTGCTTTGTGCTTCTGAGAAGAGTTTGGCCCAGACAAACATTCCCTCTTAGCCTTCCCTTTTTCAAGCTGAATGAACCCAGCTCCCTCAGCTTCTCCCCAACTTCTCCCTAAGTAGCCTTCAGCTGTTTGCAGACATCTGCCTTGTACTCAGGTGCACAGAAGTGGCACCACTTCTAAGAAAGAGAGAGGAATAATGAATTCTTTTTATCTGGTGGCTCTTCTTTCTCAATGCGGCATTGTATACAGTTACCACAAGAGTGCACTGACAACTCATGTTCAACTTGCCATCCACCAAGTTACCCAGGATCTTCACTGCAGAGCTGAAACTTAGTCTGTGCCCAGCCTGAATGTTCCTGGACGTCCTTTAATCTTTCACCATACCATCAGTGCCAGATGTGCTCCTCATATTGAAACATATTCTGTATAGGATCAGATATCCTTTAGGCTGTGCGCAATGCCAACCAAGCCACTGTCTGGGGAAAATGCCATCTGCATCTATGAGTATGAGGCATTGCTGGAGTTAAACTGCAATGAAACCCTATCAGAAGTATTGCTGGGCCAGAAGCCTGCAGAACCGGGGATAAATAAGACTACAGAAAAGGGGACACAGGTTGAACAACAGAGTTCTTCTCAAAATCTCTTAAAGACCTCCTGTAAATGCAAGATTTCTTGCCACCCTGTAACTTCAGTCTCCAAAGATACTTAGAGATACCTACTGGGGAATCATATTAAGGAAGCTGAAGATATTTCTCTCCACACCTGCATATAATCCCTCTTCTGGGTATTGACACACCTGAAACAGGAAAGTAGAAGGAAGCTGAATTTCTCAGCCACCTAGCTGAAATAAGTAATGTATTCATTTAAACTGCTGTCAAAGGAGCAGATATTGAGATAAAAACAATCTCAGCATTATTCACAAGAAGATATTTGTCTAAGCCCTTGTAATTTTGGGCTCTGAATCCCAGTACATTTAGAAGTTAGTTGTCTGTGCTGCCTTAACCTTGGTTTATCTCTGTTTCAGGAAGAGCCAGAGCTGTGTTGCTTTTGCATCATGACTCATTTTTCCCTAAGTGGTAGATAAAACCTCCTTTATATATAATATATATATATGTATGCTGATAAAATCAAGATGCACTTTTTCAACAGCATCTTCAAGCACTCAACTGTCAATGAGATTCAGCAAGGATTCAAAGTATTTCCTAAGAGCAGCTGAAGTGAATGCTGATTGTTTATCTGATTGCCATCCCACATATAGAACTTACACATAATATATCCAGAGGTTTTATATTAAACTAGCAGGTGACAGCTCCAAAACAAACTGAAGGTGTTTTTTCTTACCCAAAACACAGTTTAACTAGGGAATTTGTTGAGCTAGGATGTAATAGATGATAGAAGTTTATATGAAGTTTAAAAAGCTGCAAAAGAAATATGGAAGGAAAATGCATAAAAGTCCTTCAACACAAAGATATTATCTAGCTCAAGATGTCCTTGGGCTGAAATTATATAGATGACAAGGGAAAGCACAGAAGAGGGAAATATTACAGAATTTCTGGTTTTATATTCTTCTCTGAGCATGTACTCCTGGCTACAATTAAAAACAGGCTGCAGAGGTAGAACTCCAGACTGTGTGGCCTTTCTTATGTTCTCACGCCAGTTGCTAACTACAATAAAGCACCAAAACCAGGAACAACAAAGCTCTTTTCCTAAAGCTCAAACCATTTGGGAATATATCCCAACCCCTGTGGATGTCATTTTATAGCCAATCCTCTGCACATCATCTATATGTCATGAACAGCAAACTTGTTGTTGAAGATTTGCAGGTTGTTTGGAGAACCTGCACAAAATCATCTGTTCTGAATCTCCCTTCATGTTTATAGAGTGGATCAGATAGCCATTCACGCTGTTGGATAGCATGACTACCAAGCAAGAACTCTATATTAACTCTCACTGCTGGGCGGGGAGTATCAGCACATAGTGCAATTACCATTTGCTTATTTTAGTCATGAAGGTCTACAAAGAGAATATTCTTAAAAAATTATTCAGACAATTTCTTTTGATTATTACACAGTTATACTTAATTTATAAAGTTATAAATCCTTATTTAATTTAGAAAAAAAGAATTGATTTCTTTGGTTACAGGAAGTGTGGGCTGGAAATAGCAAAGCTTTCCTGAAAAAATGAAAAAGTTGATTTATGTTTGCAACTGTTTACAGGATGACATGGCTATTCTTCCTAATATTATATGTGTGCTAAGGAATCACAAACTCCTTAAGCCTTGGTCAATCTTCCACTCCAAATTGGTCTTATTTTACAATACTAACAAAGCTTTTGCTGGGCTCCTGGGGATTATATCTTTGAAATCTGCACAGGTAACTTTGTTTCAGGTCAATCTTATTTTGCTTTTCCCTTCATTTCTTTCAAAATTTTGTTTTCAGAAAGCCTCCTACTGGCTTTAAAAGTCCCAATACATAACTGCTGATAAACTAGACACTAATGCATTATATGTTACGTAGATCCTTATTACATGCTAGCCTCCACATCCCATCTTTGTGGGCATGTGTAAGTTCTTCATATAGCATTGGCATTTCTTCTGCAGTTTTGTGTTTTATGAAAAATAAAAGCCTACTTGCAAAAGGAAAAATCCCATAATTCAGTGATGTGAGTGACCAGATTATTGAGGATCAAGAATCTCAATCCAGTGGATTAAACAGTAGCCTGCCTACTTCTAAGCTTCACACTCACTCTGGGTTTCAGCTGCTCTTTGCTCCCATTCTGTGACAAGAAGATGACTTGACTAAATGCAATTTGGGATAAGCTGATCCTTCTTATGATAGACAATTTAAGAAAAAAAGAAGAAAAGACTCTTTCATAACCTGCTAGAATGCCCAACTCTACTTTTCAGTACCGAACATTCTGCTCTCTGATAATGCAGGTTGCTGCAGAAAGCCATGAAATCGTACATGAAAGTAAGATTTCTCCTCAACTACAAGAAACAGGTCTAGGAGCTACAGCAGTGCTGAGAATTACAGTAAACAGCTCTTGGTGTTGTCTGAATATTTCCACAATTTTTCCTTTAGGCGGATGTTTGTCTGGCCCAAGGACTAAGCGCCCTTTTGCAGTTGGAGTGTGTTTCTCTGGCACAGTTTCAAGTTCATAATCTAAAAGCAATCTGTTTTTTGAGCTGAGACGACTCCATGGTGTAACCAAGGCACAGTAAGGGCAGGCAATTGGGCGATTCACTTCAAAAGAGAAAACTCAGCTAACCCGAACTAAAACACTAATGTAGACGCCTGTAGCACAGTACCTAAGAAGGAAAGTAGGCCATGCTGGCAGATACATGTTGTGTTGCTCAGGTGTCTAGTTTGCATACCAGAGGTGGCCACATTAGAGATGTGGGCAGGGGAGCTTGGCTCCTCCTGCTCCCGCTGCATACATGCGCTCTGTGCACAAGAAGGAGTATTTGTTCTGTTCTGGTCGCCCACTTTGAATGTACTTCTAAAAGAAATTTCAGGGAGCAAGACCCATACACACACACACATCCTTGGGACCCTGAAATGCCCTGATTTTCCAGTGACATCTTGCAACTATTTGTCCCAGAACAGCCTATTGAAATGTATTTCCAGAAAAAGGAATTTACTGCATGCCTTTCAAGACACTGGGAGAAATCTCAAAAAGATCTGATACAACTGTTTTCTACATGTTTCTATTTAACATTGTCAGTAATTACTTGAATTATGGAATAAAACCTACTCTCAAATTCTGCAAATGACATCAGCTTTCAAAAGAGCTGAAAACACTCTGTATTGGATCAGAGTTCAAATTATATGCATAAATTGGAGATAGGGTCAGTGCAGTTGAAAATCGACAAGACGCAACTTGCTAAAAATAAATGTATTTACTGTGTAGCTGTGCAATGGCTGTTCAGCAGCTTTGCAGAAAAAGACACAAACACCATTCAAAGCGTGCATCTATTTATTCAATGTATCGCCCTTTCAGAGAAATGCAGACAAGTTGCAGAGACTCTGTAAAGTTTTAGTGAAAATTACATAGACTACAGAATTTCCTCTTGAAGGTTTTTTTCACAGCTGATTAAATGAACTTCTGTTAAGGTTCGTGTAGGTGCCCTTAACTCTACTTCAGTGCAATGTCCTCTTGAAATTTTCTCCAGATTTACATTTCCATGCTTTAGTAACGTGAAGCACCACTGCCTTTGTAAAGCGTGGAGACTTAGGGACTCTCAAAGTCTCAATTCCATCAGAAGCACTCCTCTCCAGCTATGAAAAGTTGATTATTTCTGGGACATAGACATCTGGAGCTGTTACAGTCTCTCTAGAAGTAAACCCTTAGTAGATGCCAGATTTTTCACTCCTCCTCAGAAGTAAGTTCATTCACAGCAATGGTGAGAGAAAAAAATCTTTTCAGATGTGCATTTGAGTATAATCAAGATGATACAGGCTTTTCCAGGGAGAACAAAAAGTTTCTAAGTATCAACACTACATAAGATACTGAGTCAGAGAAGAATAATTGTTTGGAGGGTGGCTATCTGCAATTAGGCCTTTTGCATTTGAATCAACTTCATTTCTGAAGTTACAGGTAAATAATTCTTTCATAAGTAGCCAGAGATTATTTTTTTGTCTGCCATATTTTTAATAATTTTTTAATTCTCATCCAGCCATTTACTGAGTATTAAAATGGTAAGAATTTGCAATGGGGAAAAGCTTGGGAAAGCTATGACTTTGATTACGAAAATATTTTTCCCTCTCTATCTCTGCTGTGAAACCTTTCTTTCTCGAACAAAACATCTTAGGGATACTTTCCATTTCATAAGAAATGTGATGCAATCACAGTCAAGGCAAGGATGACTTTTGTCACTCTAATTACTAGTCCCTGAAGGGATATTCAGGCTGTGCTATTCAACGGCAAGCCCCAATGGGCCAGGATCCCTATGGCTGGCTGACCAGGTTTTGTGTTTTCAGAAATAAAAATGCCTAATAGGGCTCTGGCAGTTGGGCAGAGTTGCCATGGTAACTGGAAAGCATGGTGGCAAAACATAAACAACAGCCCTAATAATAATTTGGCAACTATTTACCTTTTTATCTTCAGTATGCTGTGGTACTGCAGGCTTATTTGTATTTCGTGTCTCATAAAGATGTCAGCATTATTCAGCCTGCAAGGTCTCTAGCTGAGCTTTAGTGTCACTGTTAAGCAGATTTAACTGGTATATTTTCAGAAAAAATGTGTATCAGTACCCCTAAAAATCAGTTTGGAGTCTCACACATACATTTATTGTGATTCTTTATTGAAACCAGTTAAACCCTGCTAAATTTTAATCCCTTTACAGCAGCATAAAACTGGAACATTATAGAGCAGACAGGCCTAAACTAGGCATAATCCCCCACTCCACGATCTTGCAGGTTCCTGCAACTAGTCTTAATTTGCACTGTCTATTTAACCTTACATTTTGACCATAGAAATGCCAGAATACACCTCTACTTCTTGGGTTTTATTTTGTTGGGCACCAGATTAATTTGTGATCTCCCGTGTTTAAATTTGTGGGGCACATTTATTTCAAAGCACATCTAGCACACAGTATCTGGGAAGCAAACCAGGTAAACACACCCACTATGATCACATGTACCCCTTGAAGAGGAGCTTCAAATTGTGTGAAATATCCCTATTTAAGGGTGACAGGTTTTCATCTTTCTCAAGGAAGATCAAAAGCAAAAGTCCAGTGAAAACCCCTGCAATCTACTGACAATTTCCTATAAACACAAGTACATGACAAAATTACTCTAAATATTCCCTATGAAAGTTCTTCACATACCTCACATTCTGGTTTTATCTCCAAGAGCCCCATAACCCTTTATTAAAAACAGACCTCAGAGACAATCTTTGAACCAGAACACAGAATATTACTTCAGTAAATCAGGTTTGAAATAGTTTTGCAAAGCAGTTAGGCATTAATGAAATTGTTCCAAAGGTCACTACATTTAGTTCAATTTCCCATTAAGTAGAGATGAGAGGTCAGTGAATAATTAATAGGAAATGACTGACTGAATTTCACCTTCCTGTTGTAGTTACAAGCTCTTTCAGCAAGTTACCATACTCTCAACAATGTTCTGAAATAATTGTTTTGGTTGTTCCCCACACTTTCTACTGTTAAGGAGTGTTCAAGCTGGTCCTTCTCTTGCATCATATTTGGGGTCTGCCATGTTCTCTCATCTCTCCAAGTTCCATTCCCTCATTTTTCCCTGCACTGGAGATTCAAGACCTCATCAGTACACATAATGTACTGATCAGAATTAACCAAAAAAGGTCTAAGAATTCACCGGAAGCTTTTGGAAGTTTTGCAGTTCTGGATCCACGTTAAGTGCATTAGCTCTCAGGATGTGATACATTTGTTCGTTGCATATTTTTGCAGGAAAAGCCACCGGATATTTGAGAGGGCTTGTCTGCAGCTTTAAAGTCTAAAAAAGAGCACTTTGTCACTGCATACCCTGTAATCAATTTTTTTAAAGCTAAGAGAGCAGTTCAGCCAAATGATAAAACTGCTTACTACAGTGACTGAACAAAAACCATGCAGCATCTGAAGGGCAGCAGCCCATCAAAATCAACAACTCTAGGCTTCAGCAGAGGTTACAGAAATCTTATGATAAACTGCATAACCATACGCACAATAAGAAAACTTCTTGAGAGGGAAACAAGGGGCAGCCTGTCTCCAGCCACCTGCAATAAGTCAGCAGGAACTTCTAACTCAGTGTGTCTGAAGGATGTCATTGCAACATAAACAGACTGGATTTTCTCAGCTGCAGATTTCAAACTTTGTGTATTATTTAACTGGCTTTCTTCCTAAAACACCAAACTCAAGTGACCAGTTTTAGTGTTATATCACACTTTTTTTCAAACACTTTTAGTACAAATTACCAAAAATGAAATGAATTAAGTGATTACTAAAAATAAACTGGATATTTCTGATAAGGCTTAGCAGCACAATGAAGACTATATTGTATTATTGTATTCCCTATTACATAAAATACTTGCCCTCTCACAAAAGACTGCGTATGCAGCTCTCTACCTTGCATTTTCTACCTAGCTTTTTTTTCTAGAGGCTATCCTTCCTCTTTGATATATAAAAAAAATATATATATATATGATACATATAAAAAAATAAACATACTTTGAAAATTCTTTGGTGCCTCCTTGTTTGGGTTTGGGTTGTTCTGTTTTTTTCCTTCTGTTTCTTATGCAAGTAATATATACCAAACAAACATGCTTCCATGATTAATAAAATCTATAATTTAATCTTTCTGACACTATGACCTCACAAGCACATTTATCTGGAAGACTTTAAAATAACAATTACCTGGTGAGTTTCAAAGGCTCCTGGATTTTGTAACTATTCTGTGCCATAGGTCCCTAATGGCTACATTTCATTT
Source organism: Psittacus erithacus (assembly GCA_009867235.2). Taxonomy (NCBI): domain Eukaryota; kingdom Metazoa; phylum Chordata; class Aves; order Psittaciformes; family Psittacidae; genus Psittacus; species Psittacus erithacus. The sequence goes on from WYDI02035580.1 coordinate 68,149, forward strand.
TGGTCCACCTAGACAGTACACTGAGTAGAAGTTATTTATTCTCAATAGGTCAAAGTCTTTTGGTTGAGAGAACAACACTAATAAATTTTTGCCAACACAACAGAGCCCACAGTCCAATAAAACCTCTAGGGATACAGTTTGGGATCCTGTCACAGGAGGACAGGAAAATTAGGTAACAGTGAGTGGAGAGTCACAAGAAACCCTGCAAAGAAGACTTGCATTTTCAGCCCTGCCAGTCTGGTTTAGGTAGTTTTCTCTGGAAACTTTCTCTGGAGAAAGAAAAGCCACCTCCTTTGATTTAGTGTTCTCTGAAGGACTGAGACTCCCCCCACTTTTTTTTTCCCTTAAAAACTGAGATGAACAATCCATTTCACGAAAGTTTTCTGGCAAGAAGCTTCTGCTCACCGGCTACTGCAAGGCTATTATTCCATAAAGGTGTGGAAAACATGGGTTCATCTGCATGGCTGAACAGACAGATTCAAGTTAATATCCTCCCATGGTAGGCTGAATAGGGTATTTAACAAATGGTGTGCGATGATCTCTAAAAAAGGGATTACCATATTGTTTAGGAAGATAAGCATGAAACACATCCTTGCACAGCTAAGAGTCCCTGGTCTAGCTAAATTATGTTACAGAAGATGCTCTGAACTCTGATTTGAGCATTGCTTGCTTTGCAGAGCATAATGAAGGGCAAGCACATTTCATACTTTATGGCACCTCTGAGACAAAATACCTGAAGTTTAGGCTGGAAAATTTATCAGGAAGTTTTGGTGTTTTGCAGAGTAAAGAAAACTTTTGTTCTTTAAGGACATGAGTATTAATCAACCATACTCCTCAAACACGGAGTTTGGATAGTGTCATTCAGCATGGCATATTCTGTATTCAAAAGAAAATGTATGCAAGGATCAGCACAGAGAGAGGGCTAATGGTTCTCCACATGCAGGTGTAAGACACCTTTTTACTGTGGCTCCTCTGGCTTGGCTGTTAGCTGGACGACCACCACATTGAGGCTAATGATAACAAGACTCTCCTCTTACCATCTAAAAACACTTGCTATGGCTATTTCAGTTGCAAAGATGCCAAAAAAAGTTTGGCCTGCCAACAGTTTGTAAGGGGACCCAGCCAGGTCCCAATGGCTGACTAATATCTCCCTGTTCAGAAGACCAGTGGAACAACCATGAAGAAATGTAGAACACTTGGGCTTTATCAGTATGTAGGTTCAACTTAGACTGAGCTGAGATACTATACAGAAAGAATATGGCAAGAGATACTATAGAGAAAGAATAGTAACTTGTGAAATTTGTGAACTCCTTTCTTCCTAAAACAATAGTTTCTTCTCTCTTTTAGACTTCAACTTTTCTGGATTTTGGGGGAGTGTCTCCTGCTGTGGGAACAATTCCCTAGAGCTAGCTATTTTTTTAGCCTTATTTTGATGTTTAATAACTCTTGATGGGTTTTTCTCAATGTCTAGATGCTTGGCTAAGTGCTTTTGGAACCATTTATGTTTTTAGTCTACAGAACACCTGCGACAGAGAGTTTAAAAATGAAACTGCATGGCCTATAAGGAAAATAAATCTATCTATTTGTTGAAAACCTGCCTCCTAATTTCTTCACTTGATGCTCCTGAGTTCTTATGTAAGAAGAAACACAGCATAAGAATTCTTTTTCTCTGGGTCAGTGATTATTTAATATGCTGTTACATTATTCATCCAAAACTTTCATGATAACTTTCTGCAATTTGTTTTTGGGTTTTTTTTTAATTATTATTATTTTTTTATTAAAAAATAATTTGAATAATTTGGCAGCATCCACAAATTCTCTAACCTCATTATTCATCTCCCTTTCCAGGTAATTTATGAATATGTTAAACAGTAGATATCCCTCTGAGACTACACCACTATACCCTCTTGTTGCAAGACCTCACAATACGTTTTTCTTTGTTTCCTACTTCTTAGCCTCAGGCAGTGGTCACATTCAAATTTCTGGCTACGTCTGGTTTTCCCACCGTACTCCAGTTTAGTTCCAGAATGATTTCCAGCAAACACTTCTAGAATCTTTTACCTAAAAAAGTACAGACGGTTTTCTGCCAACAGTTCTTGTGACTGTAAGAGAAAATTGGAGTGGGAACATGCAATGGAGCAATATTTTATGTTTCATTTACTTAAGTAATTTTTTTCTGACTGCAGATGTGTAAGTGCTGCACTGACAAGGTCCACTGAGGTGGGTAAACCAGCCTATTATGATTGTGGTAGAGGAATGGATTTGTTCTGTGAGTTGGTTGTCTAACAGGTAAGGATTGAGTGATTCTGAAGCAAATAAAAGCAGGAATATCTTTGTTTAAGAACTGTGTCTGGTTTTCTGTTTGAAAAACAACTTCGAAAGCTGTGAGCTAGTTTTGGCTCCAGGTATATTTGTGCCTTTGTTTGCGTTTGGAGTGTATTAAAATATCAGAGGAGCAGCTGTGAGGCAGACGATTAATCACAGAGGAAGCTAAACCTAACTACCCTGTAAGACCAGCTTCCCCTTAATGCACAACCTTGTTCACGCTGAGTAGTATCTTGCTCTGCGAATCATCTCTCTGAGATTAATGTTGCCATTAGTTTCAAAAACGAAGCCCCACTGAAGACAGTAAGGTTTGAAAAGCACTTAATCAAAAGGTAATGGGATTACATGTTTAGCAGTCAAAGTACAATCTATCCCAGACTATGAGTGATAATCATCTGTTACAAAGTCGAAAATAAAGCTCACTCCCACTTTTGAATAATTCTGATGTTCCTATTACTGCTTCTGTTACTGATTTACAGTCACCTTAACATATTTAGATGAAACGTTAACTGGTGCTGCAGTTGATTCACAGACGGATTAGACTGCCTTAACTCTGGGAATCAAAGTTGCAGGGTGGCTTATGAGGGGCACTAGCAGTTTCAGCCATCTGATTTTAACTTGCTATATTTTTGCCAAAGCCCTCAGAATCCAATCTGAATTTAGAATCACTGAATAGAATCATAGAATAGTTAGGGTTGTAAAGGACCTCAAGATCATCAAGTTCCAACCCCTCTGCCATGGGCAGGGATACCTCACACTAAACCATGCCACCCAAGACTCTGTCTAATCTGGCCTTGAACACCGCCAGGGATGGAGCATTCACAACTTCCTTTGGCAACCTGTTCCAGCGCCTCACCACCCTCACAGTAAAGAACTTCTTCCTATGTCTAACCTGAACTTCCCCTGTTTAAGTCTGAACTCATTACCCCTTGTCCTGTCACTACAGCCTCAAATGAAGAGTCCATCCCCAGCATCCCTATAGCCCCCCTTCAGATACTGGAAAGCTGCTATGAGGTCTCCATGCAGCCTTCTCTT
>WYDI02035581.1:0-18511 GCA_009867235.2 Psittacus erithacus
AGAGCAACTGGCAACGCAGAGGTAAACCCATCTGGGCTGCTGCACTGTGGCAAGATATCGCTGCCCAGGTGCAGAACCTGATGGTGAAGGTACACCATGTAGATGCTCATGTACCAAAGAGTCGGGCCACTGAGGAACACCAGAACAACCAACAAGCTGCTAAGATTGAAGATGGACTTAGATTGGCAACATAAGGGTGAATTATTTTTGGCCCAGTGGGCCCATGACAGTCTTAATTAAGTTAAAATCTATTATGACTTGGGTCATCCATATTCCCCCTCCCCTCCACCATCATAATGCACAAAATAATCCATTAACTGAACAGTCCCAGGAAAATGTGGATGATTCACACATCAACCACAGAAAGAACATGTGGCAAAGAAAGAAAACTGCTTAATACAGTAATAATAAACTCTAGAGCAACATAAAATTAAGAATAATCTATGTGATTTGCCTTTATGCTTCCTAATTCTTACTCAGGAAAACATTTAGATGCTTTTGCACTTAATTTCTTTGAGGAATCCTGGTTCTACTGTGTTCCACAGACTGTACTATCAGCAATACATTGTACAGGCAAAAATTCAGTTTCATATATTTTAATATAATGGTATAGCACTCATTTTTCTGTTAGCATTGTTATTTTATTATTGCAGTGTTTAAGACATGTAAATTAATTCATTTCAATATCTACAATCACAACATTTTAATTTGTTGAGTTTTGCATTTTTTAAACACTGAAATAATTGAAATATCTGAAATAATGAAGTTTTCTTCATTGAAATAGGTTCAGCTTTTATTTGGAGAATAATCTACCCCTGCACCTGTACCATTCTGTGATTTCACACCTATTACCTTTTTAATAGAAATATTTTACCACAGTAAAAGAGTAATTATGAACAGATAGCAAACTCTTCATTCCATACCTTTTATTAAAACAAATAAACCTAGTAAAAACAAACTGTTGAAGGTGGGATGTCTGCCGACACACCCTTATTACACACTTCCAGGTTTCTTTCATACCTGTCTTGTGTTGAATGCAACTTGGTTTAAGAAAGAAGAAAGCATTTGAAACAAACTTTGAAAACACTCATAAACCTGTTCTATTTTGGGTTTGTTTGGGTTGGGTTTTTTCCATAACGAAAAAGCTATGTTCAATGCTGCATGAAACAAACCTTAAAAAAAGATTGCAAGTCAGTGGGTCAAAAATCACCTGAGATTTGTTCATGTCAAATTTCTTCTTTACATTTTTATTTATTTGCTTTGGCTAAACAGACAAAGATATCAGTACTCTTCCAAAAGTAAAGCAGATGCAGAGAATATTAATAGTGAGCTAGGAGGTCATATTCCTTGAAGAACATCATTAGAAACCCCTTATTCTACTCCCTGTTGTCTCTGTTGGCTTAACATGCAAGACAGTAATTAGGCTTCGCTAGCTACCAACTTCATACGAAAACCTGCTTCCTTTGAAATAATTTGGAGAACTTTGCTGATGGCTTTTGCTGTGGAACTGGAACTTCACTGCTAGTGCAATGGCTGGTCATGGGCAGCAAGATACAGGACTGATGAGCATGGAAGGAGATTTTAAGTGTCCTGGCAGATATTAAGAAATCGCCTCACAACCATAAAATACAGCCAAATATGTTAACTTACTTTATGACTGGCACTCCCAGAGACTATTTCTTAAAGTTATGAATGTACTGTCTGGTTTAGTGGACCTAATTTTGTAATGCAATATATTTAACTCGCAAAAAAGGTAAAATATGCTTTTTATAATATTTATTAATTTAGACCAAGAAAATAGGTTTTCTTATTTAGTAATAACTCCAGCAGGAAAGAAGTGCCCACAGCGCCAGCAAAACACAAACTGAAACTACCTGTACTGTCATAAAGAATTAGAAAATTATTACATCCTTTTCTACCCTCTAAATTCCCAACCAACATATCATGCCTAAAAATATTTACATTTCAATCTTGACTTCGAAAGTGTGGTGCTTTCTTAAGCTTAAGTCTATGTAATTTAATATTTGCTTTTTCCCTTAATTCAATTTATTAAACTTTATCCCAAAAGAACATTACATTATAAAACAAGTAAGGAAACTGGTTTTAATCCAAGTGTCCACAGATGCATAAGGACATATGATTTGCTATATCTCCTCAAATAACTTATTTTGCAAAAGCTTAGGTGTTTTTTGGTATTTTACTACCAAGTCACTGGGAAATGATTCTTCAGAAGCAAGTGAAATGAAAGCAACCTCTAATGCTTTGAATCCCTAGCCAGATACGCAAATTATCACACTTACTTGAAAAAGTAATTTTTCTTAAAATACTGTGCTCAGTTTTTGTGAGTTTGCTATCATTTGCTGAGATACTGTAGAAAGTCCACAAATGGTCAGACATAAATAGGCACATCTTCTTTACACATCCATACGAAATATATAATGGGAAGAGATAACTAAAAACACAGAACCATGTTTGTGTGTGCTGTTAAAACAGATTTAATGTTCTAGTTTCTTTTGAAAAAAATCAATTTTAATATCACTCAGAAAGGTTGATAGACAAGAAGCTTTTATGATTAAGGTTAGTTCTGGACACCTCATCATTGCTTTTCTGAAAATAAACACTTTAGTAATTCTACTGTTTTCTGTAGGAGACAAGGATTCTAAAATAACTTTTCATTAACTTGGAAGAGCTGCCACTTATTTGGAGTATGGATTAATGCCCAAGGAACACAGCAGCCAGAAGAAAACTTTTCAAGGCATCATGACAAGGGACAACATGCAATTTTACCAAATGTGTCTACACCAGGTGTATGACTGGGACCTGTGCAAGACCCTTTGCAGAAGAAGCATAATTTTTTGTTTTGGCACAAGAGCAGCCTAAGGAAACAACAGAAGAAAAACTTAAAAACAAAATACCCTTGCTCCAAAATGGTGATAGTCCTCTGTCTAACTTCCAGCTAACTGTTTTGAAGCTTAAGTCCCTTATGAGTAAAAATGCAGAGACATCCCATTTTGCAAAAGGAACAACAGCAGGACAACCCCCACTTCATTTCATTCCTGTCACCCAAAGATAAAGCACAAGGAATGTCACTGAAGCTGCCATTCATTAGCAAGCACTTCTCAAAACTGACCTCGAGTGTCCCATGCCTTCAACACCTCTGCAATGAAACTGGAGGGCTATACTTGTTCACATATTACCTATCATTTTTATAACTTCAGTTTTATGCTGCCCAAGGAATCACAGAATCATAGAATAGTTAGGGTTGGAAAGGACCTTAAGATCATCAAGTTCCAATCCCCCTGCCATGGGCAGGGACACCTCACACTAAACCATGTCACCCAAGGCTGTCCAAGCTGGCCTTGAACACCGCCAGGGATGGAGCATTCACAACTTCCCTGGGCAACCCATTCCAGTGCCCCACCACCCTTACAGTAAAGAACTTTTTCCATATATCCAATCTAAACTATCTCTTGGCTGCTGGGTTTACTCTATCCATTCAACTAAGTCTCCCTATCAAAACACTAAAAATCAGCCCAAATTAGTGTCTGTAGCATAGGGAACAGAAATAAATATTTGCTTTCTACACGTCTAGCAGGTAGGGAGGCATAGAAGAAAATTTTACTTTGTTCTGTCTCTTTACAAAATGTGTGTGTCAGTGAAAAAGCTGTATGTTTCTTTGGGAGTGTTCCTCTGGTGCCCTTGCCATTTCTTTGAGGCAGACACAGGGGAAGCAGTGGTGCTGATAAGAGTGAATCAACCCTTCGAGACGGGTAATGATTTCATAGTCAGGAAGAGCCAGGCTGGCAATGTTGAGACCCAGCATCCGCGAGACCACCTCTCGGAAATCTGCCAGCTGCAAGATCAAACAGAAAGGAATTATTAATACATTAAATACCAAGCAAAGAGGATGCCTAGAAGAACATACACATATATGCATAAATACAAACACAAGCATCTATATTAGCAGGAATAGCAGGAATTAGCAGGAATTACAGGAATTTCTGCTGTTGCTCAATACAGAGAGCTGAAGAGGGTGGAAACAGCCTTTTGGGACATATGTCAAGTAACAAAACACGTAAACAGCTGAGGTGCTAAGGAACTATACAGACAATTGGAAACTCCAGTAGGCACGTCCCACAGCACGGGCTGAAATGCTGGTCCTGAGCTCAAGCTCCTGACCACAGCCTGCCACCATTCCCCTCCACTCTGCACTTTTTTGTGAAAACCACAGCAGAAAGGAGGAAGTTAGAAGAAAGGTGGAAGTTTGGCACATCCTTTGGTCTGACTCTGACTTGGAATCAGGATACAGCCAAAATTCAAGATGCAGCCTGGGAAATATGTCATAGGAAGGGCATTTGGCAAAGTAATTAAAGAAACCAGCTTTTCTCCAGTTCCAAATGGGCAGATATCCATAAGTAATTGTCATCAGACTCATGCAGCAACTAGATTAAAAGCTTAAGGTCAGATGAACATGAATGCTGACTTACTCTTTTCAACTCACAATATGGATCATAATAAATCAAACTTCAATGTCTCTTCAATGGACAATGCCTTAATGCCCCATATCATCAATACACAATTAAAAGAGGAAAATGTTCCTATTTGAGGAAATATGCTTGTCTTGCTGTCTATTTGAATGTAAAGATCCCCATTCCCAAGCATGAGACTCAAAATGTCACAGAAACATCAAAACCATCAAGAAACCAGGCTAGAGCTCTGATGTGGCAGCACCCTCATGCTGACAGTTAATGGTAAGGAGGAGATATATACACCCCTGAAAGGGAGATAAAAGTACCCCTGAAATATGTGCCCAACCTCAAGAATACCGTGCAGAACTCTAAAGCAGTTGTAACATCTGTGAGGCAACCCCCTGAAAACAAGGGCTCAGTTTCAAGACTTTGACAAAGACTTTCAATCCCAGTACAAACCCTGAGGAGCTATCATCAGTTCAGAAAAACATGTGGAAACCGAGAGAGGACAGAAGGATTTGAGAATTCAGACCCAGTTGTCTGGCTTACCAAAGCAGTGCAATGTGTTGGATGAACTGTTGGCACAGTGTAACACCAGAAACCCCCAAGTTCCCATGTACTCTCTTCAAAACACAGTCAGGAGAACATGGATGTGGGACTCTGGCAGTGTGCTAGGTAAGTACAGTTTGGCAGAAGCTAAAGATTTTTTTAAACATCTGGATCACAGAGAGAATGAGCAGGCAACAAAGCTGGAATTTGTTTCCATAGAGACTTATTGTTAAAAGATCAAGACAGCCCACTGCAAAGAACCAGTCTTCGGATGAATTAGAACCCCACAAGACGTTTATACAGCAAATCTAACTGATCACCTGGAAGCACATTAGGGCCCGTGCTTTGCACCAAATTTCTTGCTCTAGTATCTTTGCTATTGCAAGCTGTTCAACTTAATTACAGCAACTGTGAGCAAACCAAACTGCACTACAACCATGTATCAAATGTAGTCAAATTAAACTTGGTGCACTGACACAGTTTATTGATCTGACAGGATTTTGCCAGAGGGAATAGATGCAAATTAAAGCCTACACACAATCATCTCACACTGCATTTCTGATGCGAAAAGCAGGTCATAGCTATGCTGAATGAACAATATATATGTTAAGAATTCAATAACTTTCATCAGCAAATAATCTAAACTGGAAAATACAAAGAGCCCTTAAAGAAATCCTTCAAACCGCTCATTTATTTCAATTTTAAATTGTGGGGTTTTTTCCCATTTTAATGGAATAACACTTAGACAATAGACTTTTCTAACTGCCATATTGTGGTATATAAAGTCCAGTACAGGCAATGCTGTATTTCAGTGAAAATGCAGATAAAGGGCTAACAACAAAGAGAAATTCTTCTACATAAACTAAAAAAGAGAACCATCACTCCTGGATGCAAAAAATGCCCCACTAGCAGACATCAAACTGAATTTTAAAACTCCAAAAAAAAGCAACAGACAATTCACACTGCAAGACACCTCTGCATGTCTCACATGGAGCAAGATGCTCCATGCATGATTAGAGTCCTAAGTGTGGGTGGATATAGTACTGTAAGCACATAGAGTCATAGGATCATAGAATAGTTAGAGTTGGAAAGGGCCTTATGATCATCGAGTTCCAACCCCTCTGCCATGGGCAGGGACACCTCACACTGAACCATGCCACCCAAGGCTGTCCAAGCTGGCCTTGAACACCACCAGGGATGGAGCATTCACAACTTCCCTGGGCAACCCATTCCAGTGCCCCACCACAACAACTCTTTAAAATCTTGCACTAAAACATATAAGATGTAGGAAAAAAATAGATGAAAAATGTATTTCAGTTTTAAAAACAATGCAACATAGGTATTAAGAACACAACAGTTCTGCTGAAGTACTAGAAGCTAATACAAATACCACAACAACTCTTTATATAAGACTTTATTCAATAACAGTTAATACTTCCCAACTTGAAGCAAATGAGAAAAATAACAAAAGATAAACATCACTAAAGATTGAAAAACAGAGGTTTGCTATGGCAGTAAACGCTCCATTTTCTTTGCACCTTCCATCCAGTGAGCAAAATTATCTGAAGTAAAATTGGAAATTAATGTAATTTAAAGCATTAACCCAAGATATTAGGAGGGGGAGCAGAAGCCAAAAACACACACTACATTGTGTTTTCATGTTACACCTACAGAAAAATAGAAGGGGTCTCATTCCAATAGAAAGAAATAAAAAATAAGGGAGGGTGGGGGTTAGGAATGGAAAAAATCCTTATAACAAAACCATTAGAACTCAACCAAAACATTAACATTCATATTCCAGGTACTACTGAAAATAAGGACTTGAGTTAATTTCATACAAACAAAATATATTCAGATTTTAATCAGTAGTTGACTGCGGTGATCATATACTGATGTTACCAGCCTCTGTGAACATCCTTTTGTCATAAGTCATTATATATACTCATTATCTAGGCTTATTAAAATTAATGCCAGTTATGCTGATATTTATTTATATCCAGAAATATGCACCAAAGACATGTGAAGTCAGGAAAGTTTTCTGTTCACCCCACAGACGAGAAAATCCAGTATGAATATCTGTAAACTTACAGTTACTTTTGTAAAATTTCAATATATCCGACAATTTCCTCGCCATATAGCCCTTCTAGCAATCTCTACTTTTCTGACTCTTCACATATAGCTTCAGTTCTCTATGTTTTTTACTCTGCAGTATAATTTATTAATGCTTTGAACACAAGGTTTTTTATTGGTTTTATATGTCTCCTCAAGAATATGCACACTGCTGTTATTTGCTACAGCCACCAGAGCTGACCATTAGTCCTAAAGCAGGCTGTCATTCTGGCTCATAAGTATGAGCTAAAATTTCCTTCACAAAAGTTTTCAGCACAGCTGGATGGCTGCTCCACCTATACCACCACATTCTTATGTTCTATGACAGCTAGCACTTGTCAAATACTTATACACCTACCTGTCTCTCCCTTTTTGATAATTCTGCAAGGGTTGTTTTAAGCACCTTCATCTCACTGGTAACTGCTTCTAACATATTTTTGTTTTTTTCTTTATCTTCAGTAGCTTTATGCTCCTTTAAAAGAAGTTCTGATTTGAGAGAGGTGAGTTGTTTTTCAGCCTTTTCTTTCATTCTTTCCAATTTGCCTTGAGATTTATTGAGTTCTTCTATTGTTCTGTTCTGCTCCAAAGTTTTAATCTGCAGTAACATAAGGAACTGTTAAATTTGTCAAACGTTTCCACCTAACACAAGCATGTAATAAAAACATCAGGAATAGTTATGAATAAGCGTTTAATGTAGTTTCTTATGGGTTCTTGCTGAAATCACATGTATGTGTGCACTGAAAAGCTGTTAAAGGAGACTGGTCAATTTTAACTCAATTAACAAAAAGATTTTCAATTCAAAGACAGTTAATTCTCTGAAGGTTTTGTGAAAAGCAGTAACTAGACAGACAATAACCCACAGTGAGAGTTCACACTCTGCCAGTATGAAAAAGAGTTGCCAAATGTTTTGCTGGTAAAGATTGTTGGAACATGCACCTAATTACCTATTTCATTCCATCAGCCACAAGACACATTCACATAAAATCAATATTCCTTTCTTCGAGCAGTGGCAAGCTACCAATGACTGCAAATTACTTGTACTCACCTGAACACAGGAACAATGAAAATTTAGCACCTTGTTTTATGCAGGAAAACCTCTTGCCCCTTCCCTCCATACCTATCAGAATAGATCTTCTGTGAGCAATGTATTGGAAAATGTAGGATTATAGTCATATCAGCAGGAAAGAAAGGGATGCATGTAATGTATTTTTCTTATGCAAGCCCAAAAATTGACATTGTGCTTTATAGACTCTACTTAGTATACCAAGACAAATTGAAAAATAACAAAAAATATTAGAAATATTAATATTTAATATTATATTTGCTTTAACTGCCTACATGGATTTGAGCAGTCTTCCATGAACATATTTACTTTCAATGAACTCCAGCTGTATCCAACTGGAATAGAAAAATGAACAGAAGCACAAAAGTAATCTTTTAACTCACCTTAAGTTCATTGGTTTCAGACAGCTTAGCTTTGAGATCAGTGTTTGTTTCCCTTGCCAGATCAAGCTGCTTCTGTAACTTCTCTATCATCTTATGTAACTTTCTGACAGTAAGATTGGCCTCATCCCTCTCTGCAGCTAAGGCAGTCCTTACTTGCTTCTCCTCTTCCAACTGGGTTATTTTCTGCCGCAGAATGTTCATGTGCAGCTCTTTGCTTTCAAGTTTTTCTTTCTGAGTCTTCAACTAATTTTCCAAACACAAGGATATTTGAAAAGATAGATGTGAAAGACAATGGTACTACATAGATCACTTTGTAAATTTAATCCCCATCTTATATATTTAACTTGAACTCCTATTCCTCTCTTGAAAACTCTATAAAGCAGCATAAATGTATATACAAAATTTGATGCCTTTTATATTGCGAATTCATTGTGCTTCTCCATCCCTGAATTTGTGCACTAACTTTTAGAATGAATTTATCTATGGACTGTACCCTATTCGAACATTGTGCATCATTTATGACATCTGAGATGGGGAAGAGATATTTCCATCTTTAATCACCTAATTAATGCTAGTGAGCAAGAAGGAGAGTCAACATACAGAAATAGAAAAGCTCTAATCCAATGCTCTCATCCGCTGCTGGATACAACACAAGGTCCAGCAGCTTAATTTTGTAATTATGGTGCTCAGGGAGCTACCCATTTTCAAAAAAGCCTGAGCTGACCTGTGAGGCTTTGCTCTAGAACTTCTGAGGAGTATTAATATACATACTATACCCCCTTCTAAAGAGGCAGTTGCATCCAGAGAAAACACAGTGTTGTTTTAAACCTTAAACAAACTTAATTCTAAGCTCTAAACCATTGTGATAAGCCTAAAACCTGAAGATTTCACTCTTTCATAACAGGATGACAGAGGGGTACCTGTGCTCCTAAAGGGACACAGTCTTGTTGAAAATGTTGAAATTCCTGGTGAAGTACAACCTACTAGTTTCTAGAGAAGCTTGTGTAAAATGCCCCCCTTCCTAGATAATCCTTTTAGATTTAAATATCAATGGTAGTTGTTTAAAGAAATATCTTATAAATGCGTATTAAAAAGTAGACATATATATACATATAAACATGCATAAATTCATACATTTATTTAAGAAGTTGTGAAAAACAGTGTTATGCATTTAACTGACTTGTGGTTTTAATTGGTTTAATATACTGTCTGCACAGTTTGCAAATGTTTTTGGGGTTTTTTTTATGTAATGGACATCTTTGAAATGTCTTGTACAAACATGAAGGTCCAATCTGCTGCCTCTAGCAAGCCATCATAAAAATATAACCATAACAACGTTTATCTTTGAAACAAACAGTGATATCATGTCTTTTTTGCTTACCTTCCTTCTTAGGCTATATGCCATATTCTTGTTTTCAATCACTGCATCACTTTCCAGTTCCACTAACTGTTCTACTCGGGCTAGAACTACATCCACATTCATATCAAATCCAACTTCTGCTGCTAGGCTATCCAGCTTCATCTTCTCATTAAGTTGCTCCAAAAATTTCAGGTACTAAGATAAGATGTGGAAAAGTGGGTAAAAGAATAACTTCATTAAAAGTCCTGACACACAATTTAAAAGCAATTCGCCTTACACCAGCAACCAACTATACATAGCCAAGTCTACTATCCACAAGAAATGAGGTACTGAAATGGTATGTTTATACTACACACTCCCTACACGACTGCAAATTCTCCGTTTTCCCTTTTTTAGTCAGCAATTATTTTGTTCATAAATCCTGGGACCTACTGTAGTTATCTTATTAGCAAGACCAGAATATTTTTTTTTTTTTTTTGCTCCTCTGTGGGAAGAAGAGCACTAGGTATGTGTGTCTGCTTTTGACTCCAGTTCCTATCTGTGGCTCTGCTGCTGTACACAGCCATGTATTGGCAGGGAGAAGTTTTTAAGGACAGGTACATCCCAACCAATTGCAAGTGCCGCGACTGCTCACTGCTGTGAGCCTTAAAGCTGATAAAACTGGTACCAGGAATGTCATGGGCGAGATACAATGTAGTCTGAGGAGATACAGGAATGTCAACATGATCAGTCTTTTGCCCTTCTTTGGAACATCAAGTTTTAAAGATAACGGTTAATGGTTTACAAATTACTTTAGAGATTATTTTAATTGCATCTCCATTTGGTTATTGATGTGAACACATACAGATATAAAATATTATTTAATCTGTTTTTTCCTTATTTTGTCCTGCCCTACTAGCTCTTTAAAAATTATATTAGTTCTCTGGTCTCAATCAGCCTCTTTTGCAAAACCTAAAGCTGTCTTTCTCACTAAGAATTATATTTGCATTTGTTTTCTTCTACTTCTGTTGCAGCCCATAATCAAAAAAACAACACAACAAACCATTTCCATAATTGTTCCTAGAGCCTAAGACAATAAAACATAGCAAGAATCTCTTTCTGTTTCATTATGCTTCTGGTTCAAAAAGATAAAAACAGCAGCAGCAGAAGAAAGCACTGAGGTTGTTCATTAACAGAAAAAAAAAAATCACAACAAAAATTTCTCTATTGCAGCAAAATCTAGTGAGAAAATAAGAAGCCAGGACCACACTTTCTTTAAAGAGGAAGCAGAGGGGAAGGAACTGCTCCATTTTCTGCTTTGCTTCCAAAGTGGCGGATGTTTCATTCACCAAAGTAATTGCATCATAGACAAATGCAAAATGGCCAGCACCAAATTGTTGGTTCTTTGCAAATTCAACTTTCTAAGCATTGATCTTGGCCTGGTAACATGCTACAACTTTGTCTTTCTTCGCTATGTGGGATTGCTGGTTTAGCTTTCCAGGTACTGTGTCATTTTCACAGTCTTAGTATGTAGATGTGTTACAGGCTAACAGGGTGTTCATTCTGACAATCAGTAAAAAAATCCTGGTAGTCTTGATGGTCTAAGGATATAAAACAATCAAGGATTGAAAGCTCTTGAAAGACTGCAGGCCTGATGATATACTAGGGAAAAACAGAGATCAGAAAAAGCTTTGAGATCAGAGGATCTTTGGAGGACCTTTGATATATTTACAGAAACTTCTTTTAATCTGGTTGGGATTTTTTTTTGCATTAAATGAACTTTGAAATCAAAAGCTTAGCTACTTTTCTAACTAAAACTGTTGGTTAAAAAAAAGATATTATACTCCCTACATGATGCCTGACTTTGCTAATTCGTATTACTTGCAGTACTTTGAGTAATATTCCAGCAGATCAATGCAATGCAATTAGCTGTATCTCTGTCTTTAGTAAATTTTGCACCAAAGAAAATAATGCATGCAATTACTTTTTGTTTCTCAAGCTTCAAGCCATCCTGCATCAGAGCTACAGAGAGTAATTCCTCTTCCAAGTGCTTCAGTTGATCCTGGAAAGTCTCAGAACATTTTTCAGCTTTCTGGCTCCGCTCCATAGCTTCTTGGTACAATCTGGTCTGATTTTCCAAAGCTTCAGTCAATTTAGCTATTTGGGTTTCAAGCTGAGATACCATCTAGGGAGCAAGCAAACCAACAAAATATATGCAGCTAGGTGAGTATGGAAAGATTAGAAAGATATGAAAAATGAATCTTCAAATTATTAAAAAGAGGGTAAAATACCTGTCTTTAAAATACAAGCATTTAAAATGCAAGCATTTAAATCTGCTGTAACAACAAGGAGAAAATGGCGTAAGTGATAACATGTGGGACACTCAAAACTGAACCTCAGAAACCACACTTAAGATAAGTCAACTGACTAAAAGAGTCTAATATCCATAAAAAGATAATACAAGCTAATTTATACACAAAATTTCCAGAGATTTTAGCAAAACAGATGCACCTGGCAGTCAACTAACACTCTTCAAAATAGGCCAATAAAATCACTAGTCTATCTAGGAGCTGAGTGGAAAAAACAGTTAAGTGATTTAGAAAACATATGCAGTATGTAGGTAGACTGTAGATATGGATAACTAAGTCTCAGAGGAGTCATTAACTGTTAAAGGGTGTTTAACTAAAAGGTTTTGCCAGGAAAAAAATACATTAATATTAATTTCTGTAATCTAGCCAGAGCCCAAGGCTAAAGGATAAAATCCCACAACACAAAACTAGATTTACAACTAGTGTCTGAAAACACTTCTAGCTCTACACTGTTAACTTTACAACACTTACACATAATGCTATGGTTTTTAAATTGTAAACTATTTCTAAATTAAATACTTGAAAGCATATGATTAGTGCAAAATACTGAAAGACAATCCTATCAGAAAGGTTGCTTGTTTCCTTCCCTCTTTCCTCTTTCTCCTCTTCTTACTGTCACATGATTATTTGGCTACGCAATTAATTATGTTGCATTTGTAACTCAGTGTTCAGACACTCATCTCCACACAGTCTCTTCATTTTACACATCTGTTTGCCTCCTGTTAATAAAATAAACAATAAGCACACAAAACTCTCATTAATTTTAATAGCATGAAAAAGTTTCCCACTTAGACTGCAATTAAATATGAACAATGGTTTGCACCCAGCCCGCCTAAAAAACACTGAGCAATTACTGCTGCTCACACAGTGGTAGAAAACACTGAACAATAATAATACTGCGCACATATTTTGTGCTTTTCTGCACCACGCATCTCTCAGCAGGGGAAAAAACCAAAACAAAAAGCCTTTAGTAACCTTTGCCCACAAGTCTTGTGCTGCTGCCGGAGAGCCCAGAGTCCCTTCACCAGGCTGCAAAGCAGCTCTGGGAACAGCCCAGCCACATGGGTCTTTGACGGGCTTTAAAGATACATAAATATGAGAAGGTGAGGCATCATACCACAGGAGGTGAGACCACAAAACCACCAGTCAGTTTATCTTCCAGAGCATCCTGGAGTAAACTTCATCCTTGGTTAAGGGATAATCAACAGCTTATGGATTTCCTAAAACAGAGTTGCACCCTTATTTTCCATCCATACCTGTATCCAAAGACTTACAAAGGCTGCATTTTTGGTCCTGCAGTACTCACCCCCATGATTTTCTGTGCCTGTGACTTGTGCAGTTTGATCAACCACCCTGCAAATACTGCCTGCTTTTTAATATGGCTAGTAGATGAACTAACACTTTTTATTTCTTGTGTTATAAGAAGCTGCAAATGCTCTTTTCCAGAGGCAGGTCCTCCCTTCGACACCACCCTGCTGCAACTTAATAACCCTCACTAAAATCTTGCGGAACTTTTCTCTCGTAATAAGCTTTTAGTAGTATAGCCTGGTCAATTTTGCATTTAAGTCTGTATATCAATATGCAATGACAAAACCTGATAAAATTAAGGCAATGTACAATCAGCTGCACGTAGCTAAGAGAAACACTTTAAGCCATATGAATTTTAGCTGCTGCCACAGATCTGCAGCAAAACTTGTCAAACAGAAAGGACCTGAACCTGAAGACCTCATAACCAGGACCGTGCTTTGTATGGACTGAGAACATTTGCTTGCCTTGGACTCCTGGTGCCTGTGAACCCCGCCAGTATATTACAAATGATAAATGACCAACCCACCCAAGAGCAGTCCAAACATATTCAGGTGATACAAGTCTTACAATAACTGCTGAAAAGACCATTAGGAAACTGATTCAAAGCACTTAACCCTGCAGTAGAATACCTATCACTGGACATTTTCAGAGTATATGTGATTTATTTTTTTAATGTTAATGCTAAGGGCTAGTGTACAGACTACAACTAACTCAAATGCCCTTCAGATACCAAAATCATTATTATTAGGAGACATAATCTTCAAGACCATTAGATTTCACAGAAATTCTGACTATAGCAGTTTCATAGAAAATATGACAACAGCAGTTGCAGTGAACTATTTTCTCACTGGCCTTTTGAAATATTAATTTTTCACAGCTCATTCTGACAGGTGCATGTGCAGACGTGAACCAGACATATCTGCCCGGGCTTGGATGTAAAGATGAACATTTTGTCAGTTCATCTAGTATATACGGACCTGTACACAAAATTCCCAGAAGAGATGCAGTGATGATTTAAAAATTATAAACCAAAACCTGCTTAAAGAAGACATCAAAATGCTGAGAGAGGATCCTCTTTATCCCATACTCTTGCATTGCCTTATCTGGGTCCCACATACCTAGATTGCAAAGGTAAGTGGCCTGCAGAATGTCCTGACAGAAATGATACAATCTTTACTCAAGGAAAGAGAAGACCTAATTGTAACCCTCTTCCTGTCACACGCTGGCACATTCATTAGCACATGTTTAATTTCCAACAAGGAGGCAGCCAGCTACTGGATTCATAACCCTAGCTGTCCCGGCATTGCTGCTGGATTTCAGTCACAAAGGGACTGATTTGAAACAAGCTGGCTTGGGCACCAGCAACACTACAGGTTAATTGACCCTGCCAAGATGTTTTATGACTCACTTGTGTATGTCTATTGCTTAAGGTTGCTCAGTTTACTGAAAGGTCTATCTAAGAAAGAATTCCTATCTGAAGACAATGAATCTTTTTCTTGATTGACTGATAGTAAAGCATACATATCTTAACACTGATGTTGCATCCAAATCCTGGAGAAAAAAAAAAAAAATCATCCAGAGATGCAATAGGAATCTGATTTACAAATATATACCAGCACGCATATTCCTTGCAAATAGAATCTTAGAAAATGTTCATGTGGGGTTGTTGATTTTTTTTTTTTTAGTTCTGATTAGCAGAAAGAAAAGCAGCTCAATGTAAAACAGCTTTTTGATGACAAAGTCTATGCTCTACTAGAAATGGATTCACAGATGCATAATACTGGCATTTTAGCTTAGTTATTTCAAAGCCCCTAATATTAATGCAGAAACTCTTCTGAGAATAGATGCCAACACTGCTTTAGTAACAAAGGTGCCTTTGGAGCCATGCAAATAATTTTTTCCAAATGAGACGAAGCAGTAAAACATTAAAGCTTCATCACTTAACATACTTAGCAAATACAGTCATCAACAAAGTTTTACCATTCAGCTTCAATGAACAAAGTCACCAAACAATATTAAGTTTAAAGCTAACGTTTATCAGTCAGGAAACTGAGCCACAATTTTTTTTTTTTTTTTTTTTTTTAAAGGAAGAATTAGCATTTTGGCTTAGCATTGCTAGAAGCATAGCAGGCAATTGCTGTATTTGCTAGCAGAGGCAGAATGCTACACTAGGCCTACCTGACATAGCTCCTCTATTATATAAAAATAAACCAACAAAAGGTGGCAACTGTTAGACCAGCATCTTTGTTCCAAAGGACAGATTTAGGCAGCAGCAGGTTGGAGCTGATAATTGCTCTGTCTTAGTAATAAAGTCTTTCTTTTAGCAAATATATTTAATTCTGATAGCAATAATACTGAAAGCTAAATCTATCTTCATTCTCAGACACACACACTCACACCCAAAAAAAAATGGTTTTTTCCATTGCAAAAGTTAACAGGCCTTTCAGTGGAAGGGGAAGCAGGTTATAGCAAATAAAAGAATTTTAATACTGCTATGGAGGAACACCTGGTTTTCTGAACCCCAGTTTCTTTACCTCTAAAATAAGAATAATCACAGCTGTTTGGAAAAAGATCCATTGATTATTGTGTATTTTACAGTAGCTCTCTCACAGAACACAACTTTTCAAATCAATGCTATTACTTGGAGAACCAGATATGTTCCTCTCAAGCAGCTGAAAAAGTCCATGACTGCAAAAAAATAAAGACAAAGTCTAAATCCTCCCAATATTACCAGTCTGCAGGACGGGCAACCCAGAATATAAAGCTAATATTAAGGAATAAAATCAGGAACAATAAGAACTGAAATAAGTAGCACGCACTATGCATGTACTACAGTATACCCACAAAAAGACTAACAGCTGCTCAATGCGGTACGTAAACAGACTTAGCTGCAACTGAATCTTACAAAAGCAGCAGGTCACCTGAAAGTATTCCCAGAAGCAAAACCTTTTTAGTCAATAGCTACTTAAATTTCCCCTTCTTGGCAGTCCTCAGCAGTCTTCAACATAACATCTCAACAGAGTGTACTATATGCCAAAACACCAAATAGTGCAAACACACATGCACATAAAATACTTATCAGATTTCAATTTAAAGTATTTTGCTTATGGAAACAACAGTCCCTGACATATAGCAAAACCATATGTAAAGAGCTTCTGTATTAAAAAGTTCCTGCCACGCTTCTACTTCAGTGGATCTCTTTCAAATATCAAGAATTTTCACAAAGCTTGCTTTCATTGAAATTGGGCATACTGATTCTCAAACTAAGGTATAGGGGAGCTGGTTTGTATTTTTTAATAAAATAATCAAATTTCACTGGGATATTTTCAAGAGTTATTTCCAGTCTCAGACAGAAAACAAAAATATTTGCTAACATAAAAAACTATCACATCAGTGGGAGATGCTAGAATCTGAAGATCTGTTAAGGACACAGAAATTGTTTTTCAGTGACTCAGTGAAAACAACTTTTGATTTAGTGGGTGATTTTTAATTACATAATAGGTTTTACTGACCAAATTAATATATACCCATTTGAGATAGTGCAGTGCGGTGTCAGAATTCTGACACTGGTCAGACTGCATTTTGGTTTGCCTTCCTCCTGAGCTGTCGCTTCTCTCCCTGTTCATGCAAACACATCTTTGCAAACACTGTAAGCCTAAATGCCTCGAGCCAAAGCATTAGAATACCCAGCTGCCTTCCTTTTGCCTTTTTCCTCTATGGCGAACAGTCATGGTTTCAACAATGTTAAATTATAAGTGTGAAAGTACTTTTTAATTTTTAGGTGCAGGTTTTGTGGATAGAAGGGGAAGAAGTTGCCTGGGGCAACTCATCAATTATGTCTACTTTGAGAAGCAAGTTGGTCCTTGAACTCACTATCGTGTCTTTTCTTGTTAGCAGCATCTATCATTCATTTAATTTCATTTCTGACCCCTTTCTACTTAATAAAACATAGATGTTTTTGACCTATCAAATCAATAGAGAATAAAAATTAACGATTTCTGTAATTTCAAAACCTGCACTGAGGGAACCAACATTTTAACAGATTAATAAAATTAAATAGGATCCAAAAAGAATAAATACACACATTGGGTGAGTACAGCAGTTGCTAACTTACTATTTCTTTGCTCTCCTCTTTGCAATTTATTTCTTGGATTCTTTCCAAAATGGACTTCTCTGAAGGTTTAACTGTTGCAGATCCACCACTGAGTAGGGTAGCAATTTGCTCTTTAAAAGACATTAAAGAGCTCTGAGCAGTCCTGGCCTCTTCTCTGCTGCTCTTCAAGCTTCCATCCAGGTCACTAGAAGACTTCTTCAGATTGTGCAATTCCCACTTTGAGGCATCTAAAGCTTTCTGGTTAGCAGTCAGTTTGTCTTGGAGGTTTCTGATCTCCGTCTCCAAACTCTGTCTCCTTGTTATAGCACTGTCAAGATCCTAAAATACATGAAAGGTTAAACCAGTGTTTTAAAATTTGTTAAAACCTCCTGCACACACAAAGCAGGGAATAACTCAGAAGCAGGTACTGTAGATAGAGAAATTAGGACCCATACTGGTCATATGGGTCAGCATCAGGGCTTCATAGAACTCCCACTGAAAATGATGAAAGCTCAAAGCCTGCTGTAATCACACTATAGAATAACTGTGACCCTGCGACACTATAGACTAGCTATAGACCCTTGCTGTGGCCTACAAGAATTAATACATGAGTAAAATTTTCAGGTAAACACAAAAGAATTTTTATTGTGAAACTACTGCTATCTTATTTATTCAGTCAGATAATATGACTTAGAAAATAAATGGTGAACAAGACGTAATGCAAATTAAGACAAAGTACTATAACTCAGAGGGGATAGGATAGGATTAGGATAGGATAGGATAGGATAGGATAGGATAGGATAGGATAGGATAGGATAGGATAGGATAG
>WYDI02035583.1:0-17584 GCA_009867235.2 Psittacus erithacus
ATGGTTTAGTGTGAGGTGTCCCTGCCCATGGCAGGGGGGTTGGAACTAGATGATTTTAAGGTCCTTTCCAACCCTAAATATTCTATGATTCTATGTGGAGAGTCAATTGTAGCATGAAATGCAGCATAATTCGCTTTCTTTGTATAGATAGATGTGAGTCAATGCTTAGATTTTAATGGGTAGAAAACATGTAGAAAAAGGGCTTTGACTTGAAGAACTAATGAGTTGCCAAGGAGTGTACTGGGTGAATATCTGTTTTCTTATCAACCAAAACATTCCACACAGATGGTCAGCATAATCAGAGACACTGAGGCACAAGAAAGAACCAACTTGCCTAAAACTGCTCAGTTTGGCAGACAGAAGTGGTGAGCAAGCTCCTAAGCCTCACTGCAGCAACCTTGATAAATTCCACCTCATCTCACAGCAATCTCTCTCCTGCCTAGGCTGTTCAAGGATAATGTAAAGATGCTTCTCAGCTATATCTAGTATTATCTGCCCTGTAACCAGCACCACAACAGCCCTGCTGCTGTGGAAAATGAGGCTGCTGAGGGCATCCATCTTGTTTCACCTCAGGTGAGTTGTTGCAGGGATGGAGAGTAAAGAGGCACGAGGGAACAGGAGGGCTAATGATTGACACAGGGCTTCAGGGAAGGATTTAGGGGTTTGTATGGCAGCCTGGCAGCAGCCGTGCTGGTTTTCTATGCCTTGGCCTCATTTTGCAGGCAGGTTGAGAGTGAATGTGTGCGAGACATTGAGGGGGGAGAGGCTGGCAAGAAAGTGACAGGGAATGGGGGAGCAGAAGCCAAACGCCTGCTCAGTGCCAGAATCTGTCATAACAGCAAAGCCCTCAGCAGGGTACAGAGCAGCCCCACAGTAGGTATGTGGTTTAGGTAGGCTTAAATCTCATTGTTATGTCCATACTGCTAGGCTTGATAAAATAATGTCAGTACTAAACAGAGATGGTAAACTGCAGGTAGTGCACTGCGCTGAACAGCCTAGATAGTAAGCAAGCATCAGAGAGGCCAAGGCTGTGCTCCTGTTTTTAAAAAGTTCTCGTAAGATACAATCAAGTGTGTTTCCTGCTAGGGCTATATAAACACTGCAGCTATCCATAGTAAAGGAGGAGATGGAATTCCATCTTTTCACCTCAGTATACAGCAGAGCTTATTTCATATGAATTGGTTTGCCACAACTGATGGCAGGGATTCTGGGGGTTTGTTTTTCTTGTCCTAAACGATTGAGCTATGCCTGAAAAGTATTCACTTTTATGTTCTTATGCCAAAATAAATATTCATGCTTGGATTTAATCAGGAATAGATGAACCACTTCAAAGTCACACAATTACTTAATCAAGCAAAGACAGAACGCCCATGTGATTTTTGGGCTTTGTTTGTTTGTTCTTGGTTTTAAAGGGAAATAGCCTTTCCTTTTTTCATTTGGTCTGATATTAGCTGTAGGCTCCCTTAAACTGCCTAGAGCCTGCATACATGTGTGAACACGCTTCTTGAAGAACTTGTCTTCTTTCACTTATGTGTATCCTGGTTGCATACATGTTAATTTTTTAGGTGCTGGTGTGAGAAAATACATATATTGTAATCTTCACTTCTATGTCTAAAGTCTGTTCCTGAAGTATGCTTCATGCTGTTCAGCCTCTGACTTCTGAAAAAACTACTGGGAGCAGTGTTTTGAATGGAAAATAACAGGGACCATCCCTTACCAGTGAGCACTGTGGTATTCCCCTCTCCCTCCCTTTAACACTTCATAGAATGTCTGTCTGGGATAAAGCCCTGAGACATTGATGCCTTGTGTGAAAATGGTGATAACTTCATCAGTTTACTGTTTAAAGGAGTTTTTCCTCGAAGTTTTAAGATAGGCACTATGTAATGTAAATAATTCTATTCTGTTGTAAACAAGCAAAACTATCAAATGAATCCTAATGTTTGTTGGGGCTGCTGTTTTTCCTTTCTCTTTCAGTGCCATGTAAGGGTAGTTTGTGTTTTGGAAGAGCATTTCTGAGCTGCCTTTTGCAATAGCAGAGCAAATGTCTGAGAAAGTTCCATGAAAAACAGTGAATCATACAGCATCTTTCTAATACTGACAGTGTTTCCTTCTGTTTTGCAAGCTTGCAGGCTGTGTTTATTATGAATGTCTTTCTTGCTAGAATTTTTCTTAGCTGCATGCAATGCTATTTTTAGACCTGGGCCTAATTTATGTTCTGGATGGCTCTTTTATTGGGAAGCTTGTAGATCTGCTATAGTTTATGTATAGGACATGTTACTTTCATAAATACAGTTTAAAATAATAACTACTTTGAAGATTCAAAGACAACCTAATCTGCTGTGTGAAGTGGTATAAACTATGGTAGGTATTCGGGTATTTGGAGGAGTCTGGTTACAAAACCAGGCATGTCTCTGATATGTTCAGTTTCTCTCTTGGACTTTACAGCAGTGCAACTAATCATGCTAAACATATTTTTAGTGCCTCAGATTGCTACAGTGTGTGCTCAGTTTTGTACATAGATGTTGGCACGTAATTCTCTGAATACAGAGGAAATGTTGCAATGCTCAGGTAGAAGAGATAGACTGATTCATTATAAAAAACAGATGGATTTTAGATATGTGCATTTTTCTCCTCTGTGTGTATGTATTTATGTTTAGAATGTGGTTTTATTGTACTGTGGAAGCTCTACAGCTGTATATGAAAAATCAAGTTTTGCTGTCTGTCTATAAGCTAAATTCTGTAAGACTGCATTATATTGTTTTAAATGGTTACTTCTAAGGAAGCATTTTTAAAGAGGAAATTGGGTTTGAATACATTGGTTCCCCTTTTCAGTTTACACTTGAGTACATTTTTAACTGTTTCAGGAACTGTACTTTCATTGTACATAGGAGAACTAAAACACTACATATTTTTACTAAAATATTAAACACACTGGTCCAAAGACATAGAGTTCAGCTGAAACATGCCAATTAAATGTTATTTTCTTATCTATTTATTTTCTTATCTAACTATTCTGTGATTCTATCATTTGTCATTAAGAACAGGAATCACTGTGATTCAAATCCAAAGTAATGCATAATTTTTCTCCCTGGCTGTTGAATAAACACACTGTATTCGAAGTAGTGAGTCTCAATGTCATTAATTTTAAAAGAAAACACTGCTAAGCAAAATATTATTCAGAGGTATTAGTGAAAAATAAAAGGTTGGTTTGTATGTATTTTCATATAGAAACACGCACATGCACCCGCTTTAAAACAGGTGTTAAAAATTAGTCCAAACTATGAGTGTTTCATTTCTTTAATTTTATATAATACCTCTGATGGTCACAAAACAGTTAAAAACAGTTTCTGCGAAGAAATACCCGTACTGACATTCTTGTAACAGCAGGGGGAGCCACATGTTAAAGCTCGAGTTTACACGTCATAAAGAGCTGCTCGTTGGGCTTACAAAGAAAACGTAGGATGTTATGAGGTAACGCATGAACGCAGTATTCGCACGGTGAAGATGCCTCGGTGCAGAAATTCACCTGTATGCCTTTCCGTATCTGTTTAGACTTTTACTGGTATCCTTACTACTGTATATTAGCTTTTATTTGCAACCAAAAACCTGCTGTTTGGACAATCCTGATTGCCAAAAGTTATCAGGTATATTGACTCGGAATCATTTAGGGCTCTGAGTCGTAATCAGTGTATGTTGTTGCAGCCTAAAATGTTATACCAAAAAAAAAAGAAAAACACCAAAAAAAAATCACAAAAAGAAAAAAAAACCATACCCCAAAGAGACCGCCAAAAAAACCCCACCAAACAAAACAAAAAAAAAAAAAAAAAAGCAAAAAAAACAAAGCAAAACAAAACAAGAAAAAAAAAACTAAAAAGAAAAGAAAAGAAATTCAGAGGGATTACATGAAAAATCAGAGAAGATATCACAGAGACTTCCATAATGACAAGAGCAGAGCTGGCTGCATAGTTTTGCCTAACCTGGTGAGCAATAAAGCAGCGGCAGGAAGGGGACTGCCTTCTCACAGGAACACACAGTGGAGCACACAGGACTACATGATACTGAACCAGTCTGAGCTTCACTCCTTTATGTGAGAAATGTTACTACAAAACCAAATGAACCTAAACAGTCGTGTGTTTTGCAAAGACAGAAGTAAACTGGTAATTTCTAAAAGGCAAAGCATGAAGGTCTGGCTATAGTTTCTGAAATGAGGAAGAGGATATACATTGTGGTTTATAAATACTTTTCTGTGGGAGATCTTTGCAGCAGACAGCCTGGAATTAAAAAAGCACACCAGAGTCCTTGGCCAGATCTACCACTGGCAGAACACCAAGAATATGGATAAGGATATTCTTGACATTCTGAAATGAAGGGACATTAAAATAGTAATGTTTGACATTCAGTGCAATTCATGATTTCTGTGGCATCTGTAGCTAGCCAAAGATTCTTTACCTTAGGGAAATAAAATTTGCTATATTTTAACTTTTAGCCAATATTTCATTCTTTTGGCATGTGTGTCTATCAGCTGCTAGTACCTAATCTAAAGAGAAATTTCCAGGACTGAATCAGCTTAGTGTGAAGCATGTAGCATCAACACTCAGCTTCCCAACATTCAAACTCATTTCCCTTCCAGTGTTGAGTCAGAAACTGACTTGATTAAATGAATAAAGAGATAGCACTGAAAGTTAAATGGTTTAAGACAATGGTAGTATCTAAATTAATTTGCAAAGTCTTTACAGATTCAGTGTGTGCACATAATTATTTTTGTTTCAAACCATTCAATACATTAATTTTGACTCACAATCATTCAGGGCTCTGATTCATAAGTAGTATATGCTATGGCTTAAAATGTTACCATAGTTATTGGCTGGAGATTCACCTCAGCTACCCTTGCTACTGCAGGGCTGCTATGTTTTAGTTTTTCAGTTGTCACAGCTGGCATACTGGTTTAAACTGCTGTGGGTCATGAGCAGAGCTCTCAGTTCTCTGCTGTCAACAAAAATGCAGAGAAAATAAAGATAGAGTAGCTGGATGGTTATCCTTTGGTTTATAGCATCCATCAAAGCCCTACTTTATTAATGGAAATCAAATTAAGCTTTCCAGTATTACAGCAGCTACGAGTCTTCCAAATTATGATGGATTGAAATAATTCATGCAAAAGCCTAGGATATCTCATCTATCCCATCTGGTGGGTTTAGTGTCAGGGCCTTTCAGTGACATTATTCAAATGTTTCTGGTAGGAGGTGAATGTAATTGCTGCTTGAGGAGCTATTTGGGAGGGGAGGTTATGATTACTTTTAATATTATATTTAATTATATACAAATAATAAGGCAGCTTAAATAAGTTTGCAATGTTCCTGTAAAAAATGCTATGGCTCTTTATGTCTTCCCTCACTGGTAGACTACTACTTTTTTTTTGTTTGTATCATAATGCACTAATGGTGTGTAATACATAGTAAGAAGGATGTAATGGAAGCCTGTCTTAAACTGTATCTGTTCTTAAGCCCTTAGGTGGGAGGAGGAGAAGCAGAGAGTTAGCAGACTTGCCAATGGTTAGTGGCAGAGACAGAAATAAAATCTAGTTCTTTTTTTTCCCATCTAAAATATATGTGACATCTCCTCATTATTACTACTGCTATTTAGTTCTGGTGGCTATCAATTAAATATTAGTGTTGCAATCTCTCCCTCCTATAAAATAAAGGGTAGGTGTAGTCTGAAAAAGTTTCATTAAGATAATATCCTAATGCTGTAAACATATAGAAACACTCACACACAAGATGAATTCAGCTTAATTAAAGAAGGCAAGCTGCTGGGCAAGGAGATACCACCTCTATTATGTTTTGATACCAAACAAGGTGTGCTGTTCTATCTAGAAAGGTGTTTCTAGTCCAGAGGATGGAATAATAACATGAACAGTTCTATACTCTGCTATGAATTTATTTTTAATTATTTAAATTTGAAGTTATGAAGATTTCTTCCCAGTTTCTTGCTGAGTGAAACAAGCAGAAAGTCTGTCTGTTAGAGTCTTGTTTAAGGTTATCTTGTAGTTAGTGAACACAGACATGGAGCAGGAGGTCTGATCAGATATCAGTGTGTGAAAGAGTAAGAAATATGATAAGCAGTGTTCAGCAGAAGTCTCTGAAACACACTGAGTAGGTATATAGAGGAAGTTGTATTCCGCAACTAAAAATTTGACAGTGTATTTGAAATCTGTGTTTACATTTTAGAATAGATTGTGTTTGTCAGTTGTAACAACTTACCAAACTGCCCTAGACAATGTTGTTGTCTCATTCTCTACAGGCTGTAATTGTAAAAGGAGATGAGTGTGGAATCACATCCTACTGTACAATACAAGTTTAACGTTTAACTTTTACATTTTCTAACATTTGATCTAACTGCCTTTCTGAGAATTGACTGTTCTACTAATGGACTTGGCACTCTGTGCTACTGAACAATGTTATCAATAGGTGTACATTTTCTGTTGTGCGTATTTCAGAAGCTAAAATGGTATACATATTGTGTACTTCTTATGCAGCTATTGGCTTTAGAGCACACGAAGGCCTATATTAGGACCTACCGTTATGCAACTCATCAGAGCAATCCCCCCATTTGCAAAGCTGTAAAGCTGCTTCCAAGTCTTACCTGCTAAGACAGAAAAAAGGAGAAGGAAGGATTCACAATCTCTTAACAGAATTATCAGGGAGAAAATATGGCACATACTGTGCTGAACTGTGACCTTGTCCTCCTTCAAACAGGTTGTTCCCTTAAGTTTTCCGCAAGCATGATATTGAAGACATCTGTGATACTTTTCTCCTCCTTGACTCCTAGAGCAAGGCAATGCACCAACAAGGTAATATAGCTCACAGGTGAACAGAATATATGCTGGAATAATTGGCAACTGGTATCATGGAAACACCTGACAGACCCAGCTGAATTAAGGTTCTGCTATGCCATGTGACCTCCAAATTCAGGACAAAAGGCAGGCCACATCATGAAGATCTTAGCATCATAAAGAGAAAATTTAGAGAATTGGGAGGGTGTTGCATGTATGCGAAGAGTTTGATAGCTGGTTTTTTTCATGTAAGGTTTGGGGGTTTTCTCTGTCATTTTCTAGTTATACTGTGATTTTGATTGTTGGTTGGGTTTTTTCAGTTTCCTGTTGTTTCAGTAATCAATGTAAGTTATTGCTTTTGCGCAAGCCTAAGGTGTTTTGTATTTGATACTAATGTATTGATAAGTGATTTGGGGGAAGAAACTAAACTGGTAATGGAAAGCCAGAATTGTGAGCTTGAAAAACATATGATTAACTCTAAATTTATAAGGACTTTTATGAGGAATTTTTAATGTGATACTTTTGTATGCCTAAGCAAGTCTGTTTTTCTATGGCTTTAGTCATCTTACTGTACCTTAAATGGCAATGTTTTAGTGAAAAAGTAATGTAGGTATTTATGATTTATTTATAATTGGCCTATCAAACAACCTGCTAGCTTAATTATTCTGTTATGTTGGTTTGATTCCCCATGAGAACTCTGTTTCAGTTTAGAATTAATCTAGAACTAAAAATAACTACTGAAAACTGGTATCTTCAGGTGCCTAACTATCTTTTGAACTAGTCAGATCTAATACTTCTCTTTGAGTTAGTTGCAACTTATTGACCCTGATATAAATTAGAGCACTCACTGGAGTGAACTTTTGCCTGTGTATGCTTTTCCTAAAGGTTTAAGTAGCCTACCATCAAGGAGTCCTAGAACTGCTCCCTTACCAATATGTGGTGTCATGAACTGCAGTTATGAGCCACTGTTAAGCTGTTTACTCTTTGTAGATAGAAAGCCATCTAAAAGTGCTGCAGAACAAAATGTTTACAGACCAATGATAATTCTTGAGATATATGGAGGGTTCTTCACATTCAGAGAATTCTAGAGAATTATTAGTAAGAAGTATGTATTTTTACCTCCATTGACGGATAGACAAATTAAAATCCAGTAAAGTAAGAGGGGCTGCTTAGGCAACTTGGAAAACCTGTAGTTTAAATGGGTAATAAAGAAAATAATAAGAAAAAAGTCTTGTAGAGAAAACACAGTTTGCACTGTTGGGACTACTATATTCCCAATATTCTCAAAATTTTACAAAATAAAATAGTAAATGTAAGATTTGCATCACTATATGTAACATGTATTTCTATATATAGTTGCTCCCTGTCAATATATGGACATTTCCTATGTGATGGTAATATGCTATGCACCTTCTTTGCCTCTTGTGATGTAGTGTTTAATATAATAAAACAGTTTAATATGTTTAAAAAGGAGTATCATGTGAATTTGAGGAAATCAAACCAGCTAAACTGAATTTTCTTACCCTTTTCTGCTTTTCAGTAGGGATGCTATTTATCTAGTTTTGGTTTTTTGGTGTTTTTTTTTTTTTTTTCCAGTTTGCATTTTAAATCTAAAATAATTTTGTGGACAATGTGAAGACAGAAACAAATATTTCCTTACAGGCAACTCATTCAGTTTCAATGGATAGTGGACCAGGAGTTTCAGCTTCTCTCTCTTTTATTAGTTTGTCAGTTTTGGTTTTTTGTTAGTGGGGGGGGTTTTTTTGACAGCACAGTTTTTGTTGCAGAGGGTACTCAAGAGCTTTACAGGGCACCTACAGAGACAGAAAGGAGCTCCACAGAATTTTCACTAGTGCATAGGCACATAAATACCTCTGAAAGGCCACAGCGCTTCAGATACTTTAGAAAGTGGAGGTTTAGCGCCTAAGCACTTAGAGTATTGAAAAGCTCATCTTTTGCATTCGTATAGTATTACCAAAATGTTACTATCTTGGGAAAGGAAGATCAGATGTAGATTCATAGTGGGAGGTAAATGTACTTTAGGTCCCAATTCATTAGCACCATCTGGAGGAGTACGTCATGTGCCACAGGAATGTGCAACTGCAGCCACATGGCAATGCAGCATGTCCATGTAAACAGCCCCAAATATGGCTACATGTTGTTAAAAGATCTCAGAAAGGGGAAAAGACTGATTTTACTGTAGTGAAACTGTGGTCTTGCTAAATTTACTGGATGTAGTTCCAATTCTGATCTTTATTAAACTTGCTTTCATGAAGATACAAGGGATCCAAGACTAGAGACTAAACGCTGGAGGTATAAACATGAAGCAGGTTGTACTATAGTGGCTGCATAGCAATTTGGAGTGTGCGGGGAATGCTGGTTTCATTGCAATTGTTAATGCACACCAAGATTGCTTTTAGAGGGCTTGGTGTTTGATCATACTGAGATATGGACTACAGCATCAGGACTAGTAGCTGTCACTAAAGGTAGTGAGTTCAGTCAGTATCTTGCTGCAGAGACTGACATTGAAATGCTTTTACCAAAGCTTCAGAGTACTTCAAGGTGTCTGGTTTTGTCTAAATCTGGCAAAGGATAGTACTCTTCTAAAGCAGAAGGAACATTTCCAGCGTGAAGTATGTCATACAGCCAATCCGAATGGTTTTGGCACATTAAATGTACTGACGCTTTGATCTTAGTTTCATATGAAATCGGAGCCCTCTTGGTCTGACACAGCTTCTTGACAAACTCCCCATTTTCTTCTTCTTGAGCTTTTGTTCTGCTGGTGGTTTCCAGGTCTTTAGTTCATCCTCTACCATAACTCCTTTTGCGACTGCTGTTCAATACAAAAGCAAGCATAAACGTTTACATGAAACATGTATTTTCAAACAAGTTATGTATCCAAAACTAGCCAGCAACAGAACGCTTGCATAAAAGTGAAATAACAATCATGGTGATTTGGTGTCACTGAGAATCTGTTAATCTTCCTAGCCCAGCACTTGGGAGGTAAGCTTTTTATAAGTGTTTGTGTCCTTAGGAATTCCCTTCTGCTTAACCAGTGATAAAGAAATGATGGTCCATTTAACCATAAAGGCTTCTCTACCAGCTGCATCTGCATTTATTAGCACAATTTCTATTACACAAAATAATCTACAGTACATTGGCATGTCTGATATCAGAAGCATCTTGTGATATTTTCTGTTTCTTCTGAACTGTTTAATATGAGGCAGCCATGCTGAAATGCTTGGATGTGTGAAGTTAGTGAGGCATTTAATTAAGTTGCAAGAGCCAATGCACTTTCAAATGGAATATTGAACATGCCACGTATTTCATTCAAGAAAAAATTGGTTGTGGATTTAAAGAAGAAAGGACTTGCAGGCAAGCATGTGATTCTAAATACCAGAGGCATTGTAACTGGTCTAATTTTTTGTTTGGTTCAATTTGGAAGTGCTCTAATTTGGAGTTTTATGTTTTAACTAGTTTAATAACTCAAAATCCTTCGGTATTTCCTCCCTTGATTCTGCTTCACGTTGATGGAAAAAAAAAAAATATATATATATAAAAAAAATCTTTCTTTCTCTATATAAAGTCTGTAATACTGTAAAGAAAAAAAAAAACAAAAATACAAAATGCTTTGTGTGGGCTGAGAAGAGTAGGGGTGTCTTGTTTTTTGGTCGGAGGTACATTTTCAAGGGGGTAAGTTTGTTTTGGTAGGGTAGGTTTTGGGGTGGGGGTGGTTCTGAGAGAAAGAGAAGGGAGCTCTGTGAGTTAGTCCTATGGCCTACAAAGGCGCCATGTGTGTGTTTTGAGTTCAAACAAACTAGGTTAATCTGGGACTGACATGAAGGGCATATGATCTTGGAAGGAGCATATGGTCTGGAAGAGGGCATTCTTGTAGTGCTGCAGAACCTTCCCAGCTGGTTTATCTATGAGGTAAACTTAAGAGTTCACTGGGGAAGACTGCATGTACACCTGCAGAGTCAGCACAAGTTTTCATTATTTGAGCAAGGATGCTTAACTCCCCTCATAATCTATTTACTGGAGCAGTTTTATCTCAAAAAATAGATCAGAAATTAAAGAGAAACCTTGGCCACAAAGGCAATCATTGGAAATTATCCACATGTCAGTGAAGCTGTTATCAGGAAGCTTATAGCCTTGTAAATTTCCTTAACAATGTCTACTAGATATTTTAAAATTTGACTTTTAAATATATCAGCTGCCCAGTCCTGCAGCTGTTATTTACCTTACCTAAATAGGACTACATCCTAGCTTGGGCTTTTTTTTTTTTTTTTTTTTTTTTTTTTTTTTTGAAAAAATTTCCTCAATAACCAAAAGTTTTCCACAAAATTTTTTATTTGGTGATAATTAGTGTGATTTTGTTGGGGTGTTTTTTTTTCTCCCCTGTTTACCCAATGGCAAACATAAGGTCTTCAATTAGAAAAAGAATTAATTTAATGTACAGAATAAAGGCATCCATGCAAAGATCCATGGTTGTTCACTGCTTATGAAGTTCAAAGCATTTAATGGAAATTCTCATAGATTTTTTTTTTTTCAGTCTACAGTAACTTCTGCTTAACTTCAAACACATGTGTAGAGTCCTTGAATATTCATGTATCTAAGTAAAACACAGTGTAGCATTAAGGATCCTTCTGTATTGGTAGATTTTTATAGCTGCATACATGCAAACTGGGATTCAAGATTCCTCATAAACACAGTACCTGCAAAATCTTACATTATTGAAGCAAAAATAAGACTCTGAGCTTGTGCCTCAAATCTGAAAATGATTTTCCAGAACCTCCTTTTGATAACGGGGATAGGGAAAAGAGAAATCCTCACGTTTATATACAAATATTTTTATATGAAAACTCTTGTTTCCATGAATATTACAATACCATGTCTATACAGTTCCTCTTTTCAGAGTAGCAAAGCCAGTGTCCAGTATGCTTATTTATGCATATAATATATTTATGGGGTTTTTGTTTGGTTTGTTGGTTTATGTTCTCTGTAGTGAATGCTTTTATGAAGTCTAACCATGTTTGGTGAAAGACCTTAACTATCTTTTGTTCTCCCTGCTGATGAGCTTTGGTCAGCCGGTTTCTTGGAGGTCTCTCAGTGTCTCTTTGGTGTCACCTTACTGGCCAGGATTCTGCTGCCATTCCTGGGTGCTGCTCTTGTGGTGTCTGGGCTCTCTCCTTCCTCCATCAAATCAACCTCAGGTTTTGGGACTGGTCCTTCATGCTCCAGGTCCCCCCCTCCTCCCCAGGGCTGTCGCTGGGATGGGGGAGACAGCATGGGGTTGCTGGAGGGAAGATCTACAGCCAGTAGCCCCCTGCCACAGGAGGGTTTACACTCCCATCGTACTGTTCCGGAGTCTCCTCTGTGGTTCCATTTGTTACCCCTTTCCCGTATCAGGTCAGAGCATCAGACTTCAGCTCCACCACCCCCATGCTGGCATTTGCTGCATCCTGTCCCAACACGACTCACTCCTGGGTGGCTCCATGGCCCAGTGCTCCTTGGGGCTGGGTGTGAGCCGGCAGCTGCCTCAGGGATAAGTCTTTGGAGTCATTTTTGCCCTTCACATCCAAACTGGCTTTAGGGGCTTCAATCTCCAGTTGAGCCTCATCTTTGGGGTGCTTTCCAGCAGAGCTGTCCCAGGAGGCTTCTCCTATGAGCAGGTCACCATGGCCATTTGGATCTCAGGTCCTAGCCTCGGGTTCAAGCAGCAGCTCCCCAGCAGTGAGCAGATCAGCATTTCTGCTTCAGGGATCTCAAAACCATCTTTGGAGTCCAAGCTGAAGCTGAGGGCAGGGTTCTCCTCAGTTGCTGCTGCCTCCCTGGCTCTGCCACCATCCTCCCCATCAGAGCTGCCTCTGCCCCACACCGCTGATCAGGTTCACCAGGCCCACTGCAAAAGCAAGAGGATCTGACAGGCACTGAATGGCATCAGCGTGCTCCAAGCCTCTGCTCCCAGCCCTGTTCCACTCCCCACGGGGCTCATAATTGCTTTGTCAATTGCAAGGCAGGGCCCAATTTTGCCTACTAAGCCAATGCAGTCATAGATTAATTCAGGCTGGAAAGAATCTCAGGACATCACCTAGCCCAACCTCTTACTAGATCAAGCTGCTTGGGGCCTTATCCTGTTGGCTCTTGAAAACCTCCAGGAACTGAGAGTAGGCAACTTGTTCCACTGCTTGGCTAGTCTCATGCTGAAAAGATTTTTTTTTTTTCCTTGTATCCATCTGGCTGTCTTGATATAATTTTATCTCTCATTCTTCCACCATACATTACTGTGAGGAGCCTGCTTCTGTCTCCTTGATAACCTTCTGCTATCATGTGTTACCCTCCTCCATAGCCTTCCCATCTCCAGGCTGTATCAGTGTTATATCCTCTGCCTCTCCTCACAGAATGAGTGTTCCAAACGCTGTCTGTTGTAGTGGTTCTTCACTGAACTTTCCTGACAGTTTATCAATGTCTTCCTTGACTGGAGAACCCAAAATGGGTGAGAGTATTTTGGATGCAGCCTAGTAAGCGCTAAGTACAGGAGAGACAATCTTCTTCTGTCTATGGTCCTGCTCCTGCTAATACAGCCCAGGGGGCTACTGGCCATCTTGTGTGCTAGACAAACCACAATGTGGACTGACGTTCAGCTCACTGTTAACCAGTATCCTGAGCTCCTTTTCAGCATAGCTGCTCACAGCCTAACAGTCCTCAGTTTGCATACTTGCACATGGTTGTTCCATCCAAAATGTAGGAGGATACACTTGTCCTTTCAGAATCTCATAAGATTCCTGCTGACCCAAGCTTCCAGACTGAGTCCCTCTCTGGATGGGAGTCTTGCCCTCAAAACCTATTTGTTGCTTTTCCCCAATTAAAAAGAGTAACTAAGCAGACAATTTGGTGGGGGTTCAAGCTGAAATATTTTAAGCTAAGCTTACAATAAGGTTGAAAACATTAAAGAGCTTTCTCATTATGATTTTAATCTATAGAACTGTATGTTTGGAAGTGATTGTGGAAATGTTTTCTGAAACTCTTTAAAGAAGCTTTTTTACTAGTAAGCTCATCTTCGTATGTTGCTTTTATGTATGTATGTTGGTAGACCTAGATTTGTTGTGTCTGCAACTATTGTGCATTTTATGGAAATAATCTTCATCTGCAGCATTTCAGTTTGATTTGGCATTTTCAGAATGGCCAAGATATGTGAAACAGAAAGATCACACATGGAGAAAACCTGTGTGTCTGTGTTAAAGCCTCAGTCATTTGGCAACAGAAAATCCTGCCAATGAAAACTAGCTAGTTACCTAAGTCAAACAAATTAACAGGAAACAGCCCATTAAGATGTTTCCAAGAGAAAGCCATTGGGGTTTTTTAGCACAGTAAGTGTAAATTTCACAGATTATATGGTTGTTTAGTCATGAAGGTAAGATGTGGGGAAGACAAGATCTAGTTAATGGTAACACAATTAGCAAATGGTATGGAATTGATCCATGTTCCATGTATTACCAAGTTGCTTGTAACTCTGACTTGTTGAGACATTCATTGCCTGCCTGGTGTGCTACATTTGTTAATTAGCTCCATCTGTTGAAAGTCTGGTCTGGCAATTTAATAATATAATGAGTTGCTTTATTAAAAAATTATGCCTGAAAATGCTACTGTTTGTCATGACAAAGAGAATCTAAGGCAAATATATCTTGGAAATATTCTTATTTTGCTGGTGATGTCATTAAATCTTAATCTCCTACAGCTCTAGTCTTGTTCCATAGATCGTGATATAAAGAAATCCACTAAAAACATGGAAGAGGTTGAATTTTGCAGCTTTAAAACTACAAGTGAAAGAAAAAAACTGAGTAAATAACTTCACAACTTCTCATTGTTGAATTCTTGGTGAATTCTGTTGAATGTACGCAATAGAGACATTGGTGTCCTGTCTATTAGGTCTTACTTAGTATGCATCTTCTTCTCCTGGCAGACTCACGGGCATACTGTCACCTTTTTAAAAAATATGGAAAAGGAAAGCACGTAATATTTATGTTAATTGGATCCATAGGTTGTAACTTTGTTTAGGATATCTACTGCTACTATGAGTATGAATGTGTACTACCATTTGACATAGATCCTGAGGCAAAATGATACCTTGATATAAAAACTTTATTGAATACCAAGCAAATTTCTGGCTTGCTTTCAAACTCTGGCTTCTTCATATGTGTAGTTAATTGTGATTAAGTAATATTCTTTTAAATTCTTAATGTTTGCTATTCAGGGGATTGCTATCTGGTTCTCCACAAGCCATTAGTGTTCTGCAGGGTTCATAATTAGTCTGCATGCTGTTATGTTAATAAAGACAGTCACATTGTACTTTCATAGTTTATAACTGAACAGCCAGCAGATTATATAGCCTGATGTGTAGACGACAGGCAGTTATACACCTAATAATTTGAATGGTTATCCTAGGGTCCACCTTTTTGCATTCTGAGAGTTTAGATGTTGCAAGCAGAGAATTAGGAGACAGCATGCCCTAAGACCCATCTATTGATAAGCAAACAGCTAGGTGAGAGTTTCTTCTGCTACCTACCCAGATTAAAATGTTTATCAAAAACAGAACTTCACTAGTAGAAAATACTAACACTGACTTTGTCTCACATCCATTTCAGTTTCTCAGCAAAACTGAAAAGCTTGTTCTAATGTGTAAATACCTGTCTTAGTGACTGGCACCTATCAAAATTTTCCTTGACAAAGTTGAGCTTTGTTAATCTCTTGTCCCTTGCATCACTGTTAAAGCCTCTGCGCTTCAAGCTTTCCAAAACATTTTAATTACTGAAGTATGGATATCAGAATTACAGAGAAGGTGTCTTTCCAAAGATGCACACGGGCATGAAGTATTATGTTTCTACTTGATATTCTTGTTTACAAATACGAAAAAATCCATAGTAAAGAACTACTAAAGTAATGACATGATTAGGGGTACTGCTGACCCTTCTAATTACAAGGTTGCACAAAGAGCTGAATTGTTTTAGTTACAACAATCCTCAGGTCTTCCTGCGAATCACTACTTTTCAGGGTAGCTTCCATCTCAAATATATGCTTTTGTGTCCATTCTTCTTCTTTCCCAGGTACATTCTAATGCACTCAGTTATATTATTATTCAATATGACCTTCAAACTGTACGTTTAGCATAATTAATAACTTGCCATAATACAAAGTTTTGGCAGTAAAGATTTTCCACAAATATCTAGATTGGCTATGCTAGTATAAATAGCATGATCCAAACCTAGCATGATCTAGTAACCTGCAAATGTTGATAGTTATGTTTTAAGATCTATTGTCAGCCAGCTTTCAGTCCTTTTAGTGTTGTCCCTGCTCCAAAAAGACTTTTTAAAAATGATGGTATGCTTACATATATATCTACATGTACATATATCACATACATATATATTTGTGCATGATGATACATGAAATGCTCTGGTATATGAAGGGTAAAATGCAGCTGCCTCATCTGCTGATCTTTTCCCCTTTCTTTACTTGTCAAAGTCTACTAATATAATTTTTATTAAGCTTCAGTATTTTAATAATGAAGTGTTCTCAAGTAGCAGTTAGTGAGCAGTTTGAATTAGGAACTTACATCTATGATTTATCTATAACCTAAAAATACCTAAGAGGAAGAATTTGTAAGGGTGCATGCTTCTCCCCAGCTAGCATTTTGTTGCAAGGGCTGCCAGTTTTTGTAAAACCCTGATGAACTATCAGCAACCTATCCAGTTGCATACAGAGTGTACCTTGACAAGTAAGTCTGCATATTATTAAATGAGTAGTCACTTAAAAATGTATATTTAAAAATAAAATAGATAAATTTTGGGAAGTTGACCTGGACTGTAACCATTAAGCAAATCCCATCTATAAGTAGAGTCAGCTGTAATTACTTCTGTTTCACTGAAAGTGCCTAGATGGAAACTAAACTTGCCCTACGTAATTAAGGTTGTGGAGACAATTAGGTTGAGAATTACATTGCAGATAAAAAATAAGGTTCACAAGTTGCTTATTTATGATGTAACCTGATGCTACTGAATCTGTAGGTATCTGTCCCAATGTAGTCTTTCTTACTGAGAATATAATAATTTTATTATCATTATACTGTATTAAAACCATGAGTAATCTATGTTATGGTATGATATAATCTCTGACTCTTTCAAAATTACACAAAGAATACATCTGCATATCTTGTGCTTTAGAAGACGGGTGTCTCTTCCAAAAATATAATCCATGTCATTCGCTACCACAATGGAATGTAAATACGCAACTTATCCAGACCTTTATGGTTCATTGAAAATTCTGTCTATAATGATATTTCTAGTAGCTGAATACTCACAGATCAAAGAATTGTAGAATAGT
Source organism: Psittacus erithacus (assembly GCA_009867235.2). Taxonomy (NCBI): domain Eukaryota; kingdom Metazoa; phylum Chordata; class Aves; order Psittaciformes; family Psittacidae; genus Psittacus; species Psittacus erithacus. Next base: position 17,210 of record WYDI02035583.1, read on the forward strand.
TAGGGTTGGAAAGGACCTTAAGACCATCAAGTTCCAACCCCCCTGCCATGGGCAGGGATACCTCACACTAAACCATGTCAACCAAGGCTCTGTCCAACCTGGCCTTTAACACCACCAGGGATGGAGCATTCCCAGCTTCTCTGGGGAACCCATTCCAGTGCATCACCACCCTTATAGTAAAGAACTTCTTCCTTATATCCAATCTAAACTTCCCCTCTTTAAGTTTGAACCCATTACCCCTTCTTCTATCACTGCAGTCCCTAATGAATAGTCCATCCCCAGCATCCCTACAGCCCCACTTCAGATACTGGAAGGCTGCTATGAGGTCTCCACACAGCCTTCTCTTCTCCAGGCTGAACAGCCTCAACTTTCTCA
>WYDI02035588.1:0-13197 GCA_009867235.2 Psittacus erithacus
TTCTTTTCTTTTCTTTTCTTTTCTTTTCTTTTCTTTTCTTTTCTTTTCTTTTCTTTTCTTTTCTTTTCTTTCTTCTTTGTGTTTTCTCATTCTTTGTGCTTTTTCATGTTATTGTAGCTAAATACCTCTGGCATTTCAGTTACATGCAAGTGCAGGCATTTGTGCATGTGTACCCACACACAAGTAGTACTTTAATTTTAGATTTGTCCTCTGATAGAAGACTACCCACACATGGCAATATTTAGGCAAAATCTACAGAAATATTTTAATAACTAGCTTTAATTTCTCTGCCAGCATGAAACCACAGATAAAAACCTGTCACCTGATGGACAATACGTGCCTCGAATCATGTTCATAGGTATGTACGATATTTACATATCTTCAGAGGTGTGATATCTGAATCTAGCCAATGTCCTTCTTTGGAAACATCAAAATAAATCATTTTACAAAAAGAAAATAGCACGAGATTTATCATTACCATGGCATTAGTCTGGAACTTGGCAGATCTGAGTTCAATTCTCCCTCTGTCATAAGCTTTAACCCTTGTAAACTTCCTCAGATTATAGATATGTTAGGAGGCCATCTAATTTGAGCTTGGGGGCAAGATGCTTAAATATCGGCTAGCGTAGGGGCTTTTGCTCTTTGTGCCTTTTGCTAGTGCTGTTGTAAAACAAAGTTTACTGAGAACAGTCCAATATCTGACTGAATGTAGATGTCTATAGAGTGGACATCACCACAGAGCAAGTCAATAGTTAGTAACATCTAAGAAGTGATTTATCCCATCATAAAGTAGACTTCTGGAACAGATAGAATGAATCATGCTGCACAGCGCCTGTTCCTTTTTACTGGCTGTACAAGGAGCCTAGAGTGACAAGCTCTGAGGCGGCATCCAAAGTTAGACGAAATGAAGCCCATACTCAGACAAAAGCAATGTAATAACAGGAGTCTGTTGATTAATAAAAAACTTGGAAGGAGAACTGGGAAAAATAATGTCCACAACAACTTGTTTGCATGATGGGAACATTAAGAATCACAACATTTTCATCCTGAAGGCTCTAAGTAGGTCATGCAAATATTTCATTAGGTATGCGTGACCCTCAGTGTGTGTGCATCTAGTCAAATCAGCCTCTCCTGATGTAACCTCAGAATTTGTAAAACAGGATATTTTTAATTATGGGTGAAATGCATGTATAATCTGTCACTTTAAAATACCTGCATAATATAAAAATGAACATTAGCTTTCATTTGGATTTCTTCAGATAAAAAGTAGTTGGTTGGGACAGAGAGTAAAGGCATCATAATTACCGCATTGATGAAAGCAGAACACACGGGCATCACCTTCACCTGTTGTGAGAATGGAACTCAATGTTTAATACAATTACTTTTTCAGACCCATCTCTCACAGTAAGAGCTGATATCACAGGAAGATACTCCAACCGACTTTACACTTACGAGCCACAAGACATGCCAATCTGTAAGTGTCCCTTCTGTTGTGTTACTCTGCATTTCACACTGTAAGCAGCAAGATACACTCCATCAAATTATTTTTGCTTGAGAATACATTAAGAACTCAAAATAATGAATAAAGACACTGTGAGCATTTGCAATAGAATCATAGAACGGTTTGGGTTGGAAAGGACCTTAAGATCATCTATTTCCAACCTGCTGCGTGGGCAGGGACACATCACACTAGACTGCGACGCTCAAGGCTCTGTCCAGCCTGGCCTTGAGCACTGTCAGGGATGGAGCATTTACCACTTCTTTGGGCAACCTGTTCCAGTGCCTCACCATTCTAAATAAATTATAATAGTCTAACCGGTTTAGCAAAACACTTAAGCACAGCTATTGTCCCACTGAATTTATTGAGACTACTCAAGTGAGACAAAGATCATGGGTGAGAACTTTCAGGATCAAGATCTGAGCGATTTGCTGGAGAATAGTGAAATTCACTATACTCAAAGGTAATCAGCTGCACAATGTGAACAGTCAGTGGTGGAAGGGAACCAATAAAGAAATGCTGGTGATTGCCTGAGTTATCACCTAACACCTATATTTCAGAAAGGAATGTGATTTTTCAGGTTGAGCTAGCCTTTACTCTATACCATCTATCTGACACCAGTGCAGTATCTCACCACAAATATGCGCGTCACATCTGATTACCAGACTTGCTGTTGAGAAATGAAGGAGTTGAAAGGAGTGCTGTCAAATCTCTTTAAGTTAAACATTTTGATTCATGAAACTTTTACCTTCTGTTTCAGTATCAATGCCAGAATTTTCAAAATAGAAAGCTCTAATACATAATGTGTGACCATAAATTAACTTCAGTGTGAACAATTTACTAGAGAAGGTGGGTTTTCTAATGATACAAATGCACTTCGAGTACATTTTTACAGTTCTTATTTTTTTTTCCTTTCAGTAATAGAGAACATGAAGAAAGCACTACGCCTCATTCAGACAGAACTGTAGACAGCAACAGTGAAATGACCATAGCCTCTGTGAGGTGAAGCTGCACCTCTTTGTCACTACTAGCATATTGAACTCTTAACAAGCAGTGCTGGTATATCAGATTTAATGAGAAATTTATATGCACTATTTGAAGAACAGACACAGAAAGACTATAATGCCAATTTGGAAAACAAGAGGAGAAATCTATGAAACACTTTGAAATTAGTTATCTGAATAACTGAAAGTGATGTTTTAAGGTGCAGCACCTTTGAGTTGTACTTTTATCAATCCAACTATGGCTTTGTTAAATCAGCTATGACTTCTGACCAAGATTTATAACCAACATTTTTGGTGCCACTTTGCAAGTTTTTATATAGGTTAATAGGTGCATCTCATCTCATAATTTTTATTTTTATGTCAAAAAGCTTGTTAGTCATTAGTGTACCTCTGTTTTGTGAATTTATTTCTCCTTAAAGCAAAAGAAACTGCTGGCAAATCAGAGAGGAGGGCTCTTCCTATACATTTTTTAACAGTGTATACAGAAATAAACCAGTGATCTGGGCTTAGCTTTCTTCTGTGTAATTCTTTAACTGTCATTCCAGTATGCTGAAAACAGAACAGATAGCTCACACTGAGCATGTGGTCTCAGTGAGGTGATAATTATCAAATAGCAACTACGGGGTTTGCTATGATAAAGTGAAGCAACAGAGATGGAAAGAGATAGTCCCAGAACTCCACTCCTGAGGCCAAGTGATACTTGTAAAGTCTGGTATGGGAAAAATGAGCAGGATTGTCCTTGTTCTTTTCATTTAAATGCCAGTTGAATCATGTGAAGCTCATCCCAGATCATCCCTTATTTTTCTGTAGCATCCTAACCCAGATGTCAGAGTGGCAGCTTGTATATAGAAAGTCTTCACAAAATTTCCCCAGAGTCACAAGTGTAGATACCTGTTTTAAGTAAAAAGCTGAAGTCAGTTGAAATAGTGTGTTATCCCAGCAATGGGCTTTTTCATTAGAGCAAGATAAGTGATTCATGTGCAGTAAGAGCACAAACATGCAAAGCTATGTTTGTGCTACCTGCCATTTCTTATGAGGTTGCCTGTATACAAATATAACAGACAAATAAAGAATCTTTGCAGGACAGCTTTGCTGATTTAAAATACCTAGTATTAATTTGTCATGATTGAGTTATACTGCACCTACATATGACTTCATAATTAGGTAAAATTTGGATATAAGCATATATTCCAACAGAATGGTGATAAATGTCCTGTACACCAAGAGAAAAAAAAATAAAAATCTTGTATTAGTCATTAACAATATATTGTTTTCATAATCAGTTAAATGATTTTTTTAACCTATGGGAAAATGCTAAAAACAACATTAAACTGGTAATCCCATTCCTTTGACTTGTGTTTGGCTCTACTCCTTTATTTCTGTATCTATTTGATCTAATCTATCTGATCAAATCTATCTGATTTAGCAACATTTCCCAGTCTGTGGGCATACCCTCTTTCAAGCATGCCAGAGATGTTCAGGAGAAAACGATGCGAGCCAGCTGCCAGAGACAACACAGGATAGCCATGGCAGCACTTTAACAAAGTAGCATCGAGTGAAGATTTACTACTGAGAAAAGCACAGCACAAAATAACTTCAGAAATGCTTTAGATTCAAAATATTACCAAAAACAATAGGTGGAAAATGGTGGGTCTTTGCTGTCACATTGCAGGGATTTTTTTTTTCTTCCATACCTTTACTTTCAACATCAGCCCAGATCACAGCACACATTGGCTTGAAACATCCCCTGCTCTAACTCAGGCAGTAAATCAAATGTGGGATAGGTATAGTATCAGTCAAAGCCTGCTTCACCTACTTAAGATTCAGAAGACTGAGGCTGCAGGTTCTGGATGGGCATTTGAGAGAAGGCTGCTCTTGTGGAAGTATTTGCATGGTTATTCTTTAATTGCAGTGTGGAACAAAAACTTCCTATTTTGTATCTGGAAATCAGCTACAAAACAAAACTGTTGTGTCCTCCCTTTAGCTCTAGTAACTACATCTTTGTTCAGGGTACTCTTGTTTCCTTGCCTACTACTACAATTCTATTAATTGCAAAGATGACAGCATCTGCCTGCCATGACTACTGTCATGGATTACCCTAGGCTGTCCAGATACTTGATAGCTTTCAAAGTTTTCCATAGCTTTGACAAACCACTCATCCAACAACCACTTTCTAGAAATGTCATGGGCACATAAATTCCTCTGTGTCATATGAGATCTCTTTGCAAAGTGACTAAAGGAGATTTCATCCTTTTATTTCCCTTCTCAAATCCCCATGGGTACCAGGCTGAAATCTGTCCTTAGCCATAGCTTTGAGAAATCAGACTAAACCTTTGTGATTCTTATAGATTCAGATCCAGACCTTTTGGTGGAGCTAGATACTCAGGTAAAAAACACCCTGTATGTTGCACACATATTTTCCATTTGCAGCTTAGTTCAACATTCATTCTTAATTTTAGAGCTGCTACTATATTTCTGCATTCTCCTCTTCAAAGATTATTTTGCCAGGTAATATCTCGCCTGATGAAACAGAAACTCAGACCTCTGACTAAAGCCTCATTGCTCTGGGATAAGATAATACATCTGTAGCCTGTGCAATGACAGCCATAGCATGATTCTTCCCCCTTTTTCCCTCTAAAATGAATGGCATAAGGCATTATTTTCTTCTTGACATACAGCTTTATTCACAGGATCAGTGAGCAGATTTTGATTCACTCTCTTTACTTCCCTCTCTTAAGAAAGACTGGGAAACTGTTCCTTTTGTACCTTGGATAACTGCAACTAAACAAAACAGAATATTTTGACCTCCATTATCTGGGTTAGTGTTGAAAGAAAATAATAAGACTGAAAATGCTAGTATGAGAGCAGAAGTTGTTTTACACAGAACAAATTCAGTCACAGTATAAGGACCAATAGCTGAGAAAGCCTACATGTGTAGACTGTGTGCTTTTGCAGAATTCATAACCTGCATACTGTATGTATGGATGCTGATATTAACATGAACATGCTATAGTGTCATCTGTGGAAGCCCATTTTTTCTATAAAAGACTTCTCTGAGTTCTGCCTTTGCTATGAACACATTCCAGGAAACCAAATTTACTGCCACTGTTCACACATCCATACCTACTTTACTGTCTGGACTTATCTGTTGTAATCAGACCAAGGGTAGTCAAACAAACGTGGACATAACGTCAGTGAGGTGAGGCACAGGAATCTGAAAACTGACAGAACAGGATCCTCCCCTGTGTATCCGTCTCAGCACAGAAGGGTGTTGGCTTTTCTAGGCAGATGGCTGATGTATTAGTCTGCAGAGCTAAAACATTTTCCCATGTTCAAATATTTGCGCTTGACTGGAACAAAAGAAAAGCCACGATACCTTTACGTACCATGGAACTGAGTGACTGTGGGACACCTCAGCAATTAAAATGCGAAAGGCTAATATACTTTGGATTGTTTCATGTGCTACACGTGTTCTCACCAAAGGCTGACACAGAGAAATTTCCAGATGCTGAGGTGTCCTCCACAGGATCGGCCAAGTCACGGGTCTGCTTCCTTTTATTTCACCCTTTGTTCAAATGGATGCACAGATCCACAGTATGAGTCAGGTGGAAACAAAAAGTCTCCACTGCAATTTAAAAGTCCAAATCATGGATCAGAAGCGGATGAGCATTTATTCTTCCACCAGAAAATCTCCAGACTAAAATTTATATATTTATACTTTTTCCTAGATCTTTGACGTGCTCATGCTATTCATCACTTACCGTCTTGTATGGCTACTGGATATTGTAAAGTAACTGACCCACTAGTCACTGCAAATGGACCTACTTTAGCAGACTATTTTCTTTTAGGAGGTATTGGATATTTGCTGAACCCTTCAGAATAAGAGAAGACACACAAAACCAACAGCTTCCCCTATTTCTGCATAATAAGGATTCCAAATATAGCAGTCGTCCTTTAGTTCACACTGCCATATCAAGCACTGTATTTGAAAATCTCCCTGTGATTCCAACTCCACTGTTCTTAAGCAGATATTCATCAAGTCTTTTGTACATGTCTAAGTGTAACCTATGAGAAAGAGAAAAAATACCATATGTAACAATTTTTCAAGGTATAGTGCTCATGACACAACACTCCTCAGGTAGTTTTTTGGTGCTTAATTTGGTTATTGCTTCAGGAAAGGGCATTCAGAAAGACCTACTGTGTCTTCTGTTACCTTTTTGTGCACACTGAGGATCACTTGTTACTGCCCTGCTCTCCCTGGCTGCACATCCCCAAATGACTGTTGGTAAAAGGTTGGCACACTTGAAACCATGCTGCTATTTAGCACTCAGCCAGCTGGAGAGAGCTGAGTTCATAGACATACAAACCATTGGCTTCAGGGCTTACATTCACATACAGGGAAGAGGACAGTGACTGCCTGGAGAAGCAGCTACACCCTAAGGTGAGGTGTGCTGTACAGGATGGGGAGAAAAGGCCTGATCTGCCAAGTTATTTGTTGCTTCAAGCCTACAAGCAGGTGGGGCTGTGATTTTACACAGCTCTTGAGCATTTGTATCATAGCACTGTGAGAGTCAAGCAAGAGCCTGCATCTCCCAGACCTGCAATGCTTCACTTGGAAGACAGGTCCACACTCACTATGTGTTGCTGTTATCACATATATATGCCCACTGAGGAGACTCCCACCCTTACTGAAAGAAATATTCCCTCATGGCCTCAGTGGCTTTAGCTCTTATTAATTCATATATTCTCAACCTTGGGAAAAAAAAACAACAAAAAAACAAACACAAAACAAAACCAAAATCAAAACCAAAAACAAAAACGAACAAAATAAAAATCTTTCCTTCCTTGGATTTCCTTCCCTATCTTATTTAATAACCATGTAAATGAATACAGAGGGAGCCACATTCCAGTGAAAACATATTATGGATTGTTCCGTATTCTTGAACTAAGGATACAGAATGTGGAACAACTCCTTCAAAGAGAAAGCAAGCTGTGGAGGTTGCCTGCTTGTTGTTTATAAAAGCCAGGAAACAGGTTTGTTGATGTCTCACAGTGATTTTTAAATGAATAAGCATTCTTTCATAGGATATTTCTATGAAAGCTACAGTGCAGATGTAAATCTCTCTTAGGTGTTTATGTGGTATCTACTATATTAACAACATCAAGAATGGCTACTGGCAACACCTCAAGGCTGCCTTTTCTGACCAAAAGTACTAATCGCGCAGCTGGTGAGCCGAACTTTTTCATCCCCAGGTACAGCTATAGGGCATCTCTGCAGCATGAAGGATCAGACAGTTTAAGCATTAGTCAATGCTATTGTCCACAGGCAGGTATGCTGCCTGAAGGTTGCCTACGAAATGGGAGTAGCATTAAAGAGACTGACAGATCCTTTGTTTTTTACCCTGAAGAGAGTCACAGGAGCTAAGGATGTTTAGCTTTCTGTATACAAAAGGAACTAAAATACAGGCAGACTAAGATCACAGGAAAAAATATGTGGCAGGCTAAAGAACTAAATGTACATTTATTTAGCTGATATGAATGAAAATGAGCACAAACTAGTTAGTGCTGCCCCTTTCTGACTGTGCAGTATGTTCTATCAGTCATCTGAATTCTTGAAATTAAAGGGGAAAAGGCATTGTACTAAGATAAATTAAGAGGATTCACAATTTCATAACCAATGCATAAACGTTAAAGAATAAAGCCTCTCCTTCCTGTACTGAAGCAAAGCAAAGGATACGTGTCCTTCTAGAGAAAAGGTGACTCACCAAGAAAGCTGAGGAAAATTCTTCCTTTGCTATATAGTTTCATAACATGCTCTCCTGAGCCACAGACAAACCCAGAATAAACAATGTCTTTGAGATAAATTCCAGAAATATCTGTGATAACATATAATTCTACAGCCCTAATTACAGTGCTAGAGGTTTTATGGCAGCTACCATGTCCCCTGGAAAAGTTAAAATTAATTTAAAGAAGTAACTGTGGTTCCAAGTCTGACAATAGTGAGTATTGCCAGTGCCAGCAAATACTTTGGCATTACTCTGTGTGTGTATTTCAGTCATGTAGACTCAATACACTGGTGGCAGGATGCTGATAATTCACGGAAATGTTCAAAACTACAGAGTGACTACAGCGGCAAGTTGCCAAAATGCTGTCAGCCTGACAGCCACATTCTGAAACTGCAAAGTTGAAAAACAAGTAAAATCTTCTACAAAAACAATTACAAAAAACAGTGGGGGGAAAAAGAAAGCTTATGTATTCACATGCATGAATTCTAAATGCATTGGCAAAACGCACTTATGAAATCTGAAATAAAAAATACACTTCTACGGGTATTTCATTTATAGAAGTGTAGATGCTTTGCATACATATGAGGGGCATCATTAAGGCTCACATAATTTTTGTAGATAACCAGCACAGGTGGGTGTCTCTTTGAACTGCCTTCCCACTGACCACACAAGATGGGGAACAAACAGGAGGAATTAAGGGTTCTGCGTGCAGTTGCTGGGTTTACTGAGACTGTAATGGAGGGAAGAATCTGGCCCAACGGCAGAAGTTAGGTTGATGTTAACACATTCCTCCTTCTTGGCCATTACACCCCTCATATGGCACCTCATGTGAGTGACTACTGCACAAGTAAAATGCACTTTTCTTCATAGACTATACTGGCTCTGCTTAGATGAAGGGAAGCTACAAGTAGCTGCTCTACTATGTTCTTAGTTCATTTTGATTAAACAATAATTATAATCCCATGATTGTTATGATCTTACCTGGAGTTTATCAAGTAGCTAAACACTGGTTGGCCTTGTCCAAATTAAGGGGAGAAGCTTATGTTTAAAGGCAGAGTATCCACTACAGCTTGAAGCAGACTACAGGAGGAGTAAAGGGATGGTACTGCATCTACCATACGTGGAGCTAACTTCTGTTTAGAGAACAGTAATCACCTCAGAGCAGTGCCTTTTCTGCAGTGTACAGTTAGTTACCAACTAGTTCAAGTCTTGAAATTTCCTTACAAGTTTTTTTTCTCTTATGCTACAAGTATTACTCTAAAATCAGAATAACTGTTACCATAAACTGCCTGAATTAGAATGGATGCCCCAAATGCCATATTGGTACCTGAAAGTGAGTGAGCACAAGCACATGAGGACCCATAGCTGCAGGTGATTTACCTACACATTAAGTGCTTTAATACAATTTAAGTACATACTTGTGACATGTTGTCTCTCCTATAATGGGTGGTAGTATTTTTAATTACTAAACTTATTGCCCATAAGAAGGATACAAACTTATTGTGTGAAACATCAAACACATTGTAAATGTGTTTCTGTGGTTAAATTGCAGGGATGGTTATAATCTCCTCTCTAATTATCCACGTAGTTACCAAGGCGATTGCCATGCAATGATTCCAGAAATTTTCAAACTCATCTCCTATATAAGCAAGGCTTTGTGCAACCAGAATAGAACAGCATATAAAGATTAGCTTGTTTAATAGAAAAAGCACAGATTACACAGTTGAAATCACAGTGCTAGGCAAGAGTAGAAGTACTGAATTAAAGTACAGATTTCTTTTTTCATTTTAGACTGATGTAAATAAGTGATAACTTATACAAGTGTAACCCATATGAGTAACTTACGTAAGTGTAGCCACACTACACGTTAATTAAGCTTGAAAAATGTATTCTTTTTCTACAGCTGGCTTTTGGTGGAGTTTTTTTGGTTTTGCATTTTGACAAAACCACATATACTACATGGACCTGAAACTCATCTTTATATTCAAACTCATTCTTTAGAAAAGACAGCAAGAGAGACAATAGATGGCCATGACATTTTAGCAACCAATGATACCAAGCCATTAGTTAATATACTGCAAAACATTGGATGCTAAGGATTAAGAGAGTGATATATTTGTTACTTCATTTCAAAAAATGGCACAGGCCTCTCAATTTTCTTGGTCATTGTTACCTTGTCTGTGTGTCTGTCCTTTGATTTAAGAGGAAAAACAAGAAATAAAGCAGCATCAAAGGTTAGACTGAATCCGGAAGACAGCAGAGGAAGAAAGGATAAGATATTGACTAAAAATTCCTTGGCGTTGCTTCAATTATATTTTCCCAAACTTGATTCAGAATGAAATTCAGAAAGAAGCCTCTCTAGGAGAGAATTGTGGGTCAGCCGTCAGTGGCTGCAGGGGGAGGGAGGGTCATCACACTCACAGGTATTTAAAAAAATATTGTAGTCTTGTCCTACCCAATGAAAGATGGAATGACAGGGAAGAGAAATTGGCACCGGTTTTAAAGGACAACAGTGCAAAACGTGTCTTTATAGGCTGCTTTCTCCATGCAGTCTGTACCTGTGATGTAAAAGAATAAGTTCTTTGCACCAAAGATGCTGTTCTGAGTTACTTCTAGCAGCCACTTTCCAGCGCAGCTTTGCCAGGAAAGGAGGCTGGGAATCTGGCCTCACCATTAACAGTGATTAAGCATTGCACTCACTCTCATATCACCAGACCATGAGCTTCCTCACATAGGCAGGTTGTGTTTTTGTCTTGGTACTTCCGTGGACAAAGAATAAGATGAATTATAGCCATGACCAAAAAAATCTGCTTGGATAGCTGAGCTGGTAAATGAATCAAAGAAGGTAAGAGTGGCAGCTTCTACAGCAAGCAGTGTAAATAAGGAAATACTTCCCCAGCTGATTTCTTTCCAAAATGACAAGAATCTTGTTTTATCACTGGGAGAGATCATCAAGGGAACTTTCACAATCAGAAAAAAAAAAAACAAATCCCTGTAACACACTTATTTTAAGGTAAACTGATAGGTATGGTAGAGTTTTGGTTTTTTGGTTTGGGTTTGTTGAGTTTTGGGGTTTTTTCACTAAAACAGCTCTTTGTCTTTATCTGTATTATAAAGTTAGCTGCACAGATAAAATAACCTAGAATTGGGCAAGTATCCATGACAGCAAACTTTTGGTCCCTGCACAGTTTTGATTGTTGCTCAACATTTCTTTGTCACTGTCTGGTTTATTATATTACAGATTCTATTTACCTTCATTTACCTTGAGATCTTTCCTTTTTGAAACACCACTGAGAATAGAAGCGAGCCAAACCCTCCACAATACAGCTATTCACTGTGGTCTCTGCTAAACAGTTGCTCAAGACTCTTCATGTTAGGAGTGTTGCAATTACTCCTACAGGGTCTGTGGGAGGACTTGTGTGAGATAACAACATCCTTTTCTACACTACACGCAGTTCATGCCATTAGCGTGTGTATCACCACCCTGACTCTTCACTTCCTCCTCCAGCATAGAGCTGAATCCAGCAAGAAAACAGCCAAGAACTGCTGTTGGTGACTGTCACACACTCCCCTTTTCAGCACCGAAAATGCAGAGCAGGTTTCTTCCCTTTTAGCTGTATGACGATTCCTGTGCCTCATCAAGGATCCTACGCACAGCAGGCGAACCCATTTGAGCTCCTATCCACTTTCCCTTTGTCTCCTAGCATCCACCCAGCTAGGCAAACACAGCAAGGCAAGCCTGCGTTCAGCTGCAGCAGCCAGCCTGTACAGCAATGCTGCTCCCCTCCACAGAGGCATGGCTCGGGCAGAGATGCTGAAGCTTGATTTCCAGAGCACAGCTATCCTCCCAGGTTAGTTTGCACAAAGTAGCCCGTGTTCCTTAATCCTTTTCCACAGATACGCTAACTTCAGTGAATGCACAGCAGGGCCTTACTCCGAGCAATGAACTTAGTGTGACCAGCTGAGGGATCAAAGGTCTTTCTGAGCATTTACAATGCAAAAAGTGTAGGCAAGCAATATGACAGGAATGAACAAGCATTCAAGAACCATGCCCTATCTCTTTACTCGATAGGGTATGCTGTTTCCTTTGCTCTGTCAAGACCAGATTATTACAGAAGAGAGGAGCGGGGGAGGTAGGGGAAAACAGCATATTCATCTGCAATAACCAGGAAAGAAGAAAACAAATAGCCAGGGTCAGGATGACAGCTATTCCTCCATGTGGAATAGTGGTTTAGGGGCTTTGTTGAACAGGCCACCATGTGAAAAACCTCCCTGTACTTCCCCGAGTGCAGCAGCTTAGCTCAGTTGTTTAGTTTCTCATTGCTGGGCTCCCTGGAAACAGAAATGTAATTACAGCCAGGACTGAAACACTCCTCAGCCTGGGCTGGCAGAGCTGATCATCTGCCCTCTCCCTCACCAGAAAGGCAGTGATTCACTTATCACCAACCACACCATGGATGTCACAGCAGGAACTGTAATAAGAGGCCTGACCATCCACTGAAGATAGCACATCCTTTTTCAATGGGCAGATTCATTCAACTTGACAGTCCCTCTTCCCAGACATGACTTATTGGTTTGGAATAGATTCACTCATAGAGGAGCAGGCATTGTCTCTGCTTTGGCATTTCTCCTCCTAGGTAGTGTCACTAGAGGCACTGTTGTTAGTCTTAAATCCTGGCTGTTGACCATGATGAAAAGACCCTTGGATAGAGTTTTGTCCTGGGTTCAGCAGTAGCAGTGATTTTTTCTCCTTCTTAGTAGCTGGTGCAGTTCTGTGTTTTCGACTTTGAGCCTGGGAACAGCGCTGATAACACAGATGTTTTTAGTTGTTCCTCAGTAATGTTTACTCTGACCAAGGACTTTCTGAGCCTCATGCTCTGCCAGGGAGGAGGAGAAGCCGGGAGGAAGC
>WYDI02035588.1:13297-25342 GCA_009867235.2 Psittacus erithacus
GTTTGTGTTATACCTTAGTTACTGGACTGTTCTTATCTCAACCCGTGGGAGTTACATTCTTTCAATTCTCCTCCTCATCCCTCCAGGAGTGGGGTGGGGAGGAAGAGGGGGAGTGAGTGAGCGGGCTGTGTGGTTCTGATTTATGGCTTGGCTTAAACCAAAACAAGTTTTGATGGCACTCTTCAAAAAAAAAAACCCAGTAAAAGTCCATGAATCTTTTTAAATTTTGCAACAGCAAGAAGTGGTCTTAATAGATTTCAAATATTTGAAATGGCCATGAAAGAAGGTCATTTCCTGTTCCCAAATATTAATTGAGAACATGGCCTACTGTGTTACTGCTTCAGCAAGACCCCTTGTCTTTTCTGGAGTCTTCATGTGTATAGTCACACACAGACAAAAGTTAAAAAAATGTAGACTTGACAGACACGACTATTTGAAATCGACTTAAATGATATGAGAGATTTGCATTTATTGGAAACAGGAAAGATAACAGGAATGAAAGTAAACAGATAAAGGACAGGTCTGCCATTTAGGACAAATTATTTCAATCTAACCAACCTATAAATAATTGCTTAATACCAAAGGAAGTTATTTGAAACTTAATTAGCAGCAGCTTGAGAAACGGAAACCTTCAGGGGTAAATATAGCATGGGTAAATTGTATCCCTGAAACTGTTCTTGAAAACATTGAGGAAGTAAGGGAGACAGCCATTCGCAATCTGACACACATTCTCTCCTTCAGTAAAAGTATTTTGAAAGGGATTTATATGGCAGTAATTCTCAACAGAATTGCTTTTGCTTAGCAAAACATGCTGCAAGTAGAACAACATTTCCAGCAGACATGTCTGACCTAGGTCATCTCCTGATTAAACACATATACATTGGAAGGAGATTAGTCACTAAGCCAAGTAGAAATACAAGACAAGCTACAGCTTACACAGAGAAACTATACTCACAGTTAGCTTTGCAAGTGAGCTAAAAGCAGGAATTGAGAGAAAGTTCCAGGGCAGTTAGTGCCAGCATATCCGGTTCAGAATGCCTGAACACATGCACACTCCGTCACATGCATGGTTTATATTTCCACATTCTATGCCACAAGGACAGGGTTTCAAAGATTATTAACTCTTGATATCTCCATAACTGGAAAAGATGAAAAATGAAGGAATGAATTAAAAATTTTGAGGCAGGTAACAAAATTTGTCTTGCATTATTTTAAAACCAAGAATTACAATCACACATCGTCATGCCCCCCGATCATTCAGGGTGTAGACTGAGATCTCGCTCTGAGTTGATGCCTCAGTTCCAAGGCAGTCCCCAGAAACTGGAAAAGAACTGGGACATAACTGAGCATTTATGCATGATACACAGCCATACCTCAGGTAGCTAAACATTAAAACTATGTCTGGCAGAAGTGAAACTCTTTATATAGTCCTGGTGATGGAAGAGGTGTTCAGAAATATAACAAAGCTCACCTAAGAAGAAAGAGTTCTCCAGTGACTGAAAGAAAGAGACAGTGCAGGAAGAAAGGCACCTAGCTAAGGACTTAACTCATCACCCATCATTATGAATGCCATGCACTCCATCTGTCAAAATGACAGTAAGATCGTTGGTGTCTCTGAAATAACCACAGTCCTGCATAGGCTAGTTTTATTCCTTTGGGGATTAAAATATCTCACAGTATCATATCACATAAGCAAAGTTTTCTCACTCAAAACCAGAAGCTTTTCCAAACATTCATGTCACTATGTTGTAACTTGCTGACTCCTGCACTGCTGTGTGCATTTACTACATGGCTCTGCTCCAGTAGCTCTGGCAGAAGCGACAACAACCAAGCACTCTGTGCTCTCATATCTCCATTTATACTAATTCTATTTTTGTTATTGTAATAATGCAAGTTTCATAACTGAATTTATCTATAGGAATCATTTTATATGTTTACAATTGTTGGCTATTTGCTTTCCTTTTTTTGAAGGCATAAATGGTAGAGATTCTTCAAAGAAAAAAATTGACCCAAGTTGTAGATGTCATACTGAGATGCTCAACAAAAACTTTAGAATGACTCAGGTTCATATCCAAAACAAATTCCTCCAGAAAGGTAAAAGCTGCATTCATCATCAGTGCTAAGCATCTAACCCATATTTAACCAAGAGTTTCTAATAATCAAGAACAGAAGGGTGACTGAATAGAGAGTCCTGAGTAAATTCAGTCGCGGTAGGCACCATACGCAAAAGTGGGTTATGGACCCAAGTGCTGAGTCCAAACTTCCTCAAATTTCAGTGATGTTTTATCCTGGAGTTGCAGGTTGAATAAATCACAATTTCAGAACTTTGAGTCTTTTGCCCTAATATTTTCAAAAGCCTCACTGCACTTGAAAGAGCACACAAATTCTCTGCTTTATTCCACAAGGAAAAAATCCTCTAGAAAATTTTCTACCGAGTGGAAGACTCCTGTGAAGAACTACACATTTCACCTGTCATGCCACATTTTTTCTCCACCATTTTCTTTCATCTAACCAATCTCTTACCAGACTGTCCACCCACTTAAATCCTTTCTGAAACACTGACTTTTGTCTTTTTGTGTAAATGATCCATGCTTTCACTTATAGAATTCTTCACACTGCCAGTTCTTACTGGATCTCCAGTAAGAGGCAGCACAAGAGGCAGCACAAGCAATTCTCTGCAACACAATTTAATTTTGGGAAGTGAATCTAAATAATTACTTTTCTAAATAATTATTATTTCTTTTGCATGAGGAAATTTGAAAGTCTTACTTTTCATTCCCAAACAGATTAATTTTTTTTTCAAAATGGCAACTTGACACAACAAAAAATCCTATCCTTTGATCAGACACTCTAATGTTAGGCACAAAAACATTAGCATTTCCCAAAACACTTTAGTGATAGAGCTGTAAAGCTGTTACGCTTCAGACTGGAGCTCTGCAGAGTAAATAAGTAGTGTAAAGCTTCATTGGGATTATTTTTACAAATAGGTTTTTTTAAAGGTGTTTGGTTGACAGCAAATAACTGTCTGGATCCCCAGTCTGCCTTTCCAAAAAGGTTGCCTGAGTCATAGTTTTGACCCGTCTGCATGAAGTGAAAAATAAATGAATCGAAGTGCCCTGAATTTGGCTCCATTGTTATTTTGAAGTTGTACATGGTGCAGAAGCTGTGAATAGGCCATGGCATGGGTGGTATGTGCACTAAAACAAAGAACTAATGCTGCTATTACAGACTCCAAATATGCATTAATTTTCCAAAATATCAACACTGGCTCCTGCAGCTAATGGGGAATGAAATGCTCCAGGATCTTTCGTTAATATCTTTATCATTGATGTAGCATGAACTGGAGAATAATGCAATCTTAAAAATGGAGAACGATATAACAAACAGCCCAAAACTGCAGAGTGGAGCTTTTATTTGCATTTAGTTTTATCTCCAATTCACTTCCTGTTAGTAACATTGCAGTAAAACTATTTGTACTACTTAGCTGCAAGCTATTGTTTAACCAGCACACTGAACCCACCATTAACTTTCAGCCATCTCAGATCTGCTCACTGAGAACAGCATTCTTGCATTACAATGCCCTCTCCAGTATGTTCAGAATGCAATAACACCCTGCATAAAACACACAAAGAGAAAAGAAAAAGGTATCATCCTTCATGGATAGAAAAAAGTCTTTGCTGTTTATCCACCACAATACTTAAACCTCATTACTGTGCTATGCCACAGATGTATTCTCTCCCCTTCCCTAGTAAAGCTAAAGGCAGCAAGTAAGGTATTTTTGATTATTAATTAAACAAAGTCACTCCCAAATTGCTATGGTGCCACAGAGCAGAGAGCCAACACCCAGGGCTGCTGCTATTAGATTCCTGCTCACCAGCTCTGCAAGTCATCTCGAGTGAGACTCACCAGGTAGAATTCAGTGAAACAAAGAAAACTGGAGAGCAGCATCCTCATGCAACTGGCTGGAAGGTTTTACAGAATTCAGCTTCTGCCACAGTGTATGTCCCACTTGAATCAAAGCCATTTCATCAAGCAAGTTTTCTATATAAACCAGTTTGCAACAAGAATTGGTTTAATTTATTGCACCAGATGGCACAGCCAGAAAAAGCGAGGGGTGTTCAGTTTGAGATTCACTTGACGCAGGCTGACCTGCAGAAGCGGAATCATTTTTAAACTCAAGTCCCCTAACAGACTGTCACTGTTGCATTCCTTTACAAAAATGATCTTTTGACAAGTGGTCAACAACAGTTTGGATTTAACCTAAAAATTGCATTAAGAATGATTTAAGAGGAAGCTGCGTAGAGAAGCTGGAAGCTTAAGGCTCCCTGCACAGTACTGAGCCAGATCATGGAATGAAGTCGCAGAAGGTTTGTTTGCTTACCGAATAAGCAGCAGGAAGGAAGCATGGCAACATGGTGCGCTCCCACGAAGGCAAAAGGCAGAACTTCAACTTTCCTGGAGAGGTTCTGGCTAATAGATTCACACACTGCAGAGCAAAAGAAGCCATTCTCCTTTACATGAGCAATGAAAGTGACAGGAAGAAAACCTCATGATCATGCAATAAAAATAATAATTTTTCCCTACAATTGAAATTATCTGTAAACATAAAGCACCATTTTCATTTCCCCCACACTTCTGTAAATTTAACATTTTTTTACATCTTAAATGAACATCTTTAACCTTTTAACATTAATGGCTTTGCACGCATTTAGTCTTTCAAGGTACACATCAGTTACCTGGGAAAAAAAAAAAAAAAATTAAATTAAACCCTTTTTTTCCCCCTCATTTCCCAAGTCAGAAGGAGTCTGTGAGTAAGTCAGACACAAGCTCAGCTAGCCAAATTCACGTGCAGCAAATGGTCCCACTAGCTTCCCCAGAGCACTTCAATGAGCGTGCAGCACAACACACTTTCGCAGCACAACACACTTTCACAGCACAGGCGCTAGAAGTCCACACTCATCCCAATAGATTCAAACAATATGACAGCTCCCAGAAATCCTTACAGCCTGGAACTGAAACAGTTAAAAGGTAAAGCTACTTGTATCAGGAGTTTTGTATTCCTACATTTCCTGTATTTAACAGAAGAAATGGAGTGGTTATATTTCAAAGCCTATCCGACTGCCTCAGAGAGACAACTGGAAAATTCCTATTATTATAGTGCACTCATGCTTAAGTTTCATTGACATAGCAATGTCAATCACCAGAAGGAGGGTCTACTACTGCTTACATCAATTCTTAGGCTTTTTGATGACTCTACTTTAATTAACCAGTTATAAGAATGTTATTTGTCTTATGGCCTGAGCCAGGACAGTAAGAGCAGAAAGTGGCACTGGTTCTGCATAATACTTACATGAGAGACAAAGTCAAGCAAAGTAGATGCTGATATATTGCACACATCAACCAGGAAGTTTACAAGGAAATACAGGTGTGACAATCTTATTGGTCAAGAGAAAGAAGAAACCTGGGTATAATGAACATCTCTCAAAACAATGAAGACACCCTTAGCTGGATCCCCATCTGATAGACAGTCATTTTCCTCTAAAAAAAGAATATAAAGATTTTATAGGATATCATGCCACAGATCCTGGCTCCTAACCATATAGAACTGCTTCACAAATACACAGGCATGACATGTGTAACATCCAAGTGTCCACACAGAGCTCACCTAAAGCCACAAATCATTTTTAGCTTTTAGATGACATCGCTGCCAATTCTTTTTAGAATTTTAAAATAGAAAATATAGGGAGCTAGAACAGACAGTAGAGCCTGACAGATATTTACAGGTTATTATTTGATCATATGAAAGGTCATATGAAACAGGTGAAAGTAGCATCTATCATATAAACCTTTAATTAAAATAATAGTAATACTTACAGGCTCCCATGCCTATGGCCTGTTGGCATGTGGCACTCACATAGCTGCATATTACTGAAGAGTATGGATAGATTATTTGTTTCTTTCTAGGCAACTGACATCACCTACCTGACTGCTATTCTTTATCTTCACTTCACTTAGCTCTTTAATAGGATATTTGACATTCAAAACCTACAGTCAGGGAGGGGAGCAGCACTGTGCATTGGATTAGCAACTTGGATGTCAGCACTGCTAGTCAATACACCAAAGTAGCAGACACCAGAGCTTCACACTGACCAAGCAAACACAGCCATTTCCCCCATTCTGCCTGTTGCTGACTTATATATCTCCATCTGTGCTAGAAAGCGGGTGGGTGCTACCAACTGGCCCCTGGTTATTTCTACCCAGCAACATGTGCAGAATGCAGCAGGCTGCCAGCCACAGGCAGCGCTCCACCAGCTGCCTGTTTGCTCTGCACCTCCAGCAGCTGCATAGTATAAAATAGGAGTACAGAAACTGATGCCTCAACCTGCTAGTGTTTGTAATGACTTAACATATTCAACTCTGAAAACTTAGCCAAGGGAGGATAGCTACAGGTCTTTCAATAGAAAATGAGAAATAACACCTTATTTCATCCTCTCCATTCAGACATCTTAAAAGCAGAAATAGCTCCTAACAGACCACTCTTTTTTACATATTCATGACTTCATGAAGTTTTCAGCGGCCTACTTTCTGATCACACTCCAATCTCCATCTTTTCCACCCAATTTTATTGGCATGCAGAGATTATGCTACTTGTGACTTGACTATGTGGAAATTCCCTGACTCCTAGAGAATCTCTAAATGATACAACTGGGTACAGGGAAGAGCCGTATGAAAAAAGGCCGCATTGCTTAAGCTCACTTCTATTTCAGCTATTCTCAGCTGCTGGAATGACCTTATGAGGGGAGGGGGAAATGAGAGCTGGGTGCTCTGTCCCAGCTTTCAAGTCTCTATGTTAAGGGTGGCTGAAACTTATCACAGCCCTTAGACCACTATCAACAAAGTATTTCACAATAATCGGGATATCATTGCTTATGCCAGCTACAGAAAATGTAGTTTTAAGACGCACTGAGCATTTGATGCAAAGATAGAGGCATGTTACTGTCATGACACTGGCTGGAACTGGGCCAGCAGGAGAGTGGGAACGCCCATTCTCCTATCAGTTCCCTGTGACTGAAATTGCTTATTTAGTGTCACCACCTGCAGGAGTGTGCTTACCGTTTCCAGGTCATAACGTTTAAACAAGACTTTAAGTACACGTTGCCTTAACTGGCTTAAATAGCTAGCTAACTATTCTGATAGGGGTATTACAACTGTATAGACAAGGTGCATGACCCACACAGCGGTGAAACATGAGCATCTCTTGGGTCAAAGTTAATAACCATTCATTACTGCTCCAGCAAAAACATCTTAATCTGTGACCTCAGTATGGCATCTTTCTATTAATTTAGCTATAGTAACAGCTGTAGCTCAGAGTGGGATACGTCTGGGTTCAATCATAACTTCGCCTTTGTACTATTTAACCTTTCATATATGCTACATATGTAGAATAACAAAATAACAGGATTGTTGGATTTAGAAGGCATCTAAGGAGAGTGTGTAGTTCAAGACCCCTCCTCAGAGAAGGGTTACCTACTGCAGGTTGCTTAGGGTTGTATCCAGTTGGGTTTTGAATATGTCCAGGGATGGAGATTCCGCAACTTTTATGGACAGCTTGTTCTAGTCTTCAATTATCTTCACATTACCAAAAAAAAAAAAAGAGTTTTATCTTTCATTTGCATGGCATTTCCTGAATCTCAGCTTGGGCCCATTGCCCTTCATCCTGCCACATGGTGTCTGGCTTTGTCTTCTTTACTTCCCCTTTATCAGGTATTTATACACATTGATGAGATCCCCCTGAACCATCTCTTCTGCAGGTTGAACAGTCCCAGCTCTCTCAGCCTGTTCTTGAATGACAGATGCTCCATCCCTTCACCATCTTTGAAGCCCTTTGCTGGGCTTTTTCCAGTATGTCCATGTCTCTCCTGTACTGGGGAGCCTAGAACTAGACCCAAAACTCCAGATGTGACCTCATTTCGATGTGCTGGTGATGCTTTGCCTAATGCAGCACTAGAGGCTGTTGGTTGCCTTTGCCATAACAGTAATGTCCAATTTGCTGTCCACCAGGAACCCCAGCATGTCTGGGTGCCTCCCCAGGTGCAGGACTTTGCAACACCCTTTGTTGAAGTTCATGTGGTTCATTTCTTCAACTTGTCAAGGTCCTTCTGCATGGTATCATAGAAACATAGAATAGTTAGGGTTGAAAAGGACCTTAAGATCATCAAGTTCTAACCCCCTTGCCATGGGCAGGGACGCCACACACCAAACCACGTCATCCAAGACTCAGTCCAGCCTGGCCTTGAACCACTTCTCCCAGCTTTGTATTACCTGCAGACTTGTTAAGGGTGCACTCTTTCCATCCAGTAATGAAGATGTTAGATAATACTGGCCCTATTATGGACCTTGGGCACACCATTAGTGACTGGCATCAACTTGCATGTTGCCAGTCACAACCCTTTGAGCCTGGCAGTCCATATCACCCTCCTCTTACTTAGTCCATACTTCATCAGTTTTTCTGCAGGGAAGCTATGGGAAGTGTATCTTCTCTTATGCAATGCCAATGTGTTGTGATATGTTCCCTGACTTAGAAAACTGCTCAGTTCCTTCAAGACAGATGATCTTTGAGAAGCCACCATCACTAATGCTGCTCCTGTGAGAGCCTTCTGCACAAACACATTCTTTGCAAAGAATTAGTTTACTGATAACATGTGCTAAGAGATTATTAGCAGTAAAATGTTAGTCTGCAAAGAAATAGAAAGATTCTCATCCCTGTGAGATGGGCTATTTTTGAAGTGAGGGCTTGCTGAAAATTCAGCAAAACTTTATATTCACACAATCATGGAATGCAAAAAGAGGAAGAATTCTGTCTTGAGACTATGTCAAGATTTGTAGCTCTACAGGGATCTTTAAAGGTGATCTTGGCGGAGACCTTTTAAAGGTTTCTGTCCCTAACATTTCTGTTATACTGGCAAATAAAATATTGTTGTCAAATAAAATATTATTTTAGGACCCAGAATATCACCATAGCATAGAACATAGTCAACCTAAAACCAAACAACTAAGGAAAAGGTGAAGCTTGAGGCATTCTGCAATAGAATGACTTCATGCAATTAGAAAAAAAAGAAGTGGTCTACAATATGTCATTAAGATACTGCCTAACAAAAGGAAGTATATTATGTCAATATTTGCAGACAAGAATTGCAGTGAGAAGCCTTCAGAAGCACATTCAACATTAGGAACTATCCCTTTGTGGGGGGAGAATTTTTTCTTTGCCCTTACCCAAAAGTGCAGTATTCTAAATTCTGTCTATTGCCACAACTGACTTTCTCTACTACAAGTCAAGATGCCGGCTGGGCTTGTCCAGTCTCTTGAAAAGGAGGATAAGGGACTATGTAACAGCAGCCTGAAACTACTTGAACAGGTGCTACAAAGATGAAGGATTCAAATTTTCCATGAGCTGTAGTTTGGAAGGTTGATAGAAGACATCAGGAAAATCATCTTCATGGAGAGGATAGTGTAGCACTAGTATATGTTACCTAGAGAGATGAAAAGACAACTTCACTCTTAGGTTTCCAAGAATCGGTTCAACAAAGTTTGAATCTTCATGTCATTATCCATATGATACTAAATACAAAACTAAGCTGTCAAAACCACAAAGGTCTTCCCACCATCCTCTTATATTACAGTTTATTAAAACCAGGAAACTGCTGGCTTACAAATTTCAAGCAATACTGAAAACTGAGTATCAGTTATTCAGATAGGGGAGGAGTCATTGCCTTTAATCCTGGAATACAGCAAATCTTCTGGTTTTAAACACAGCTGGTCATTTCAATTAATTAAATTACATTTACTTAAACTTAAGTACAAGAATTTCAGGCATGAAGCCTTGCAAATCATAACCAACTTACCAGTTAAGAAAACCAGATAAACAGTCTCCTCTGCAGTGTGTGAAACACTCTCAGCTTCCCAATCCCTCTCATTAAAAATCCCTCTTCACTTATTCACTGCCTCCCTTGTTTTGACTGAACGAAACATTTCAAAGTTAAATCTAAATGTTGTCAGGATCAGGCCTTGTCATATCAAACACAAGCTGAGAAATCAAGTCCCACATATGCTGAAAACCTTGACACTCCTTGGTGTAACAGAGCATGGTAGTTTTCTCACCATTGGGAAAAAAGCTATTAAACAATGCAAGAGTAAGTATGCTTACTCTTGGTGTTCAAATGACGCACTGATTTCAAAACATGTCATTCGGAAATGTCTTCCAGATATCCCAGTACTTCACAGCTCAAAAGAGTGTATAATATAAGAACTAGTTACATAATAAATCCCCACCTTTATCTGAAGCTATGTAAAGGATGCTCCATGCTTTTTATGCCAGCCTGTCAATTTACATCAAATGGCAGTGATTTGTATTGTAAACATGCACAGGCAAGTGGAAAAGAATGCCTTCAGAGGTATCAAAATCCTGATGGGTTGATGTTTTGCTTTGAAAGCAGTGATCAAAGAATCAGAATGTCATATTTTAAATCCTAACCATCTCTTCTGCTATCCAATTTGAAAAATTTTGCCATAAACTGTAAGTACTGCAAGTTAATTGAGTCCTTCATTCAACAAAAAAAGAGGAAAGCGTTGGGCTGACATGTTTTGGAAGATATCTTTCAAGACACATCATCAGATTTTTCTGAGCTTCAGTTACCAGCTTTAAGTGTTCAGCAGCAGAAAGAAGCTGAACTTTTGACTTTCCAGCTTTGCATTGAAATGTGGCTTTGTACTGAAAATAAAGTAGACAGGAAAAAGGCTGAACCATGATCTTCCAACTCTCAGGGAAATGTCTGGACCACTTATAAGATACCGAGTCCTTCCTAGTCTGCTCTTTAGCAGCGCTTTCCACTTGCATGAATTATCAAACATTTCCTAATTTTTCCAATGTAAGAAAAATCATTTTCTTGCCTAACAGATGAACAACTAAGCTGGGAAGTGGAGTATCTGGGGTCTGGTACCTGCTCCAGCATAAATGACTATTGTACAAAAAGAAACAGTCTTGACAGGAATGACTGCCATACCCCAATCCAGAAAGCACCTACCTATAATCCTCTAGACAAGGATTTCAATTATTTTGGTGGGAGAATGAAATAGAATGGGACCTGCATCTGACATAGGTGGCAAAAGTGTCCTAAATTTTGGGTTGGAATTCTTTCTGAAAAAATTATCAGTCAAATTTCATCCAAGCAGCTTTCAGGTGATAAAAAATTATTATGCAGTTCATGTGGTCAAAGCATTGACAGAAGAAGTTTGACCAGTTTTCCAACTAATGTATTCTGCTTTCAACCACCATGTCTTACAACATACTACTACTTTAACAGCACTGGGAGCTCGTTGACTCCCCAGTATGGCTGTCTCCGGCTTTTACTCAGATCATTGCTAGTGTGGGACTGAGTATACACTTTATTCATTACCTTGATTACTCTAATGTCAAATTTTCCAATTTATTCTGAGCAGCAGATCACAAGACTTGGAAGCATGTGTTTGTGATTAAATTAGGAGAAATGGCTGAATTCTAAATGGTACGTGCTACAAAACACAAGGAAAAACAAAGCACTTCAGAAAATTATTTCAAAACACCTGCAACATCATTCCCTAAATACTGTGCTGATTTCATAGAATCACAGAGTGGTTTGGATTGGAAGGGATATTAAAGATCATCTAATTCCAACCCCTCTACTGTGGCACCTTCCACTAGACCAGGTTACTCAGACACATCTAACCTGGCTTTTCAAGTCAGGATTTCAATTACAATGTAATTTTTTTCCACCAGCATACGCAACACAGACATTTCTGTGTAACATAATGCACCTTCAGACCAGAGAAATTAAAATCAAAGGAAAAATCCAATTGCTAGTTTTGTAAATATCATAGAATCATAGAATAGTTAGAGTTGGAAAGGACCTTAAGATCATCTAGTTCCAAGCCCCTTGCCATGGGCAGGGACACCTCACACTAAACCATGTCACCCAAGGCTCTGTCCAGCCTGGCCTTGAACACCACCAG
>WYDI02035590.1:0-37665 GCA_009867235.2 Psittacus erithacus
CAGCTGGACATTGAGCCATTGACCACAACTCTTTGTGTGTGGCCATCCAGCCAGTTCTTTATCCACCGAGTGGTCCATCCATCAAATTGATGTCTCTCCAATCTATCTACAATTTCATGAACTTAACTATTACAATAACTAATAAATATCTCTTTGTTAATAATAAACACAAAATTTCATCTAACATAGCTTATTTTCTTGAAACTGGAAAGCAACTAAATGGTAAGGATGTGATATTTTGTGAAAAGTATAATCTTTCTACCAGCAAGCATAGTATTATCAACTTACTTATAATATCTTTTAACTAATAAGACATTAATTTCAAACTATGATGAAGTTTAAAATTAATTTAAAGAAATACAGAGAAAAGAGACAGGAACAAAATCACCATGCTTTATATACAACTCAGTTGAAAGTATCAGATATCCTAGAAATTATGCTTGAGTAGAAACACTTAAAATGTTCCTGCATCATTACCTATAACCTAGAGTTTCTCAATAAAAAAACGTAATCTCCTACATCTATGCACCAGTCATCCTCAGTAAAGTGACCTGTTACAACTCACATTTTGTCAGAAAGGATATAAGCAGGTAGACCACTGCATCCAAATCTATGAACTTCCTGCAAGATCTAAACCATCTGGAATCACCAGTAAAAAAATATTTATATATTGCAAACTATATAAACGGCAAAGTTATTACATTCTGGAGGTTGTGACAAACTGGAGCAAGAAAGGAGCCACTATCATCATGTTGCATTCTACTATCTTTACACTTCTGTTGAGGTTCACAACACATCCCCTCTGGTGTCCGTGGGCTCATGAGGCCCCCCAGAAAGCACTGTGGGAAGGCTCAGCACAACCATCCTAGAGCCTTGTCTAACCCTAATTCGCCCACTGTGTATAATCCTGACACTCACTCATGGGCCGACATCCCAAACCAGCATCAGCCTATCCCTGTGCCCAGGTAGATGTCTAATGCCTGGGGCTTCTCTGGTCCCTCCTGGCTGCCCTGCTCTGGTTGGGGTGGTGGGACCAGCCTGGGCTGCCAGGCCCTGCCCTGCTGTCCCAGTGAGCCCTTGGCCTTGTGGGGCCCTGACACTTCTGGACTCTTGCTAAATCTTGTTGTTCTTCCATCTAGTCTCAAAATACACTCTTTCCTTTTCATCAGTGATGGTAAAACATTGCTTTAAGTCTTCTGCAAAGTGACTTCATAAACCGGACTACGGATCTCTGTGGCATTTGTTATAGTTAGCTTAGTTCAGCTTTGAAATACTATGATTTTAAATAGCAGTGCTCGTGACTTCTGTCAGTATCTTACAGGAAAGCTGAGTCATTTCTGGCTCAGGTGCTGCTAGTGGTAGGGAAAGATGCTGCAGCTGCAAAAGAGTGTTGTCTGCACCCATACCGCCCCACCTGCGAGGCTCATCTGACTGTTGACATGCTGCGGCACAGTCAACGCAGCATCAGGCTCCCCTGGTGCCATTTTTGCCGTACCATGAGACGGCAAAAGATTCTTGGCGGAAGCGAGTCATCGGCTGAGATGTATGTAAGCACCAACTTAACTGCTACCCAGATGTGTGACCTCAGCCTATGCTGACATACCCAGATAGTGCAGCTACTGACAGCACAGCACCTATGATACCACGGATTTCAACAGAGAGTCCCCTGGGGGATATCCTCTTGGGACTGAATAATTCAGTTGTAAAGGATAAATCAGCTTCTGCTGGGTAAGCCAGGATGTACGAGACCTCTGAAATCACACCTTCACACTGCAGTGCATTTAGAGGCACCCTGTTGATGCAGGACAGCAGGGACAGTCCGGTTTGCTTGCTTTTTACCTGATCAAATGGAAATAAAATTTAAATCACCTGTAATGAAATACAGATATAGCTAGTTTTTCTTCTGCTAAAGCAGATAGGAACACTAATCATGAGTCAGGAAGTCACTGTGATAGGTACTGCACAGATTGCTCTAAGTTAACACCATTACAATGTTAATGTAGTAATGTCTACAGAAAGAGAGCAATAGAAGGACTAAAAGGCTTTAATTTACAGCTGATGTCAAAGTTAGACAGCAATTCAAAACCCTGGGTATTGTAGAATGTGGACTTGCTGCAAAAGAGCAAAATTGTCGGAAAGAAGCAAGATGCTAATGGAAGATATATCACAGTCAATACCTAGATTATTCTCTCATACTTTGTATCAACTTTTGAAATGAGTTTTTAAAAATTATGTACAATAATAAAGTAAAACACTCTAAAGTACAGGCTGTCAAACAGTATTTTACAATACGAATCAAAGGGGTATGCTGGAGTACGTGTTAAAATTTAAACCTTTCATCTGCTGTTCGTATGACAGTATTGTGAGAAAGACAGAAATGGAATACTTTTGGCACTAATTAAAACTCCCAGTTGAGATTCAAGTTGTTCGAATTTCATATAAAGTGTTGTTATAGCAAGACAAAAAGGACTGGGAGGTAAATACATATGTTTGTCATCGCAGATAGCACAGGAGATCTTTAAGGTGGTTCAATGTCTGTATACAGCTCATGATACCAGGATAAAAATCATACTTAGGGCATAAATGCTCCTGCCTTTTTTGGAATACTAGGATACAATGCTATGAGTGAAAAAATGGAGGAAGAAGAAAAACAGAATCCTAATTTTTTCAAGCAGGTCTTAAAAAATATTCTAAGATGTAGGCTTGAAAGGACTGTAAGAAGAAAAAGTGCAGTTGTTACGTATCACTGTTGACCTTTTCTAATTACTGGTACTTGTTTATTTTGTTTTTTTTTTTTTAATACTACTTTATTTTAGCAATTTTATGGCTTCTCTATGGGTGTCTAAGAACATTTAGCAAACTGTTACAAAATGAGATAGCATGAAAATAAAAAATTACAGTCAAATAAACTAAAAAAGGACAATATTGAAAAATGTAATCATCAGGTTGATAATACCTACGTAAGTTTCTAATATTGTCAGAGTTGAGATACTCTCAAGTCTGAAGTGTAGATCTATAGCCATACCAATAAATGTGCTGCTCAAGAACATTCCTGGGCCTTAAGGCAAAATTGTTTGAAGTGGTTTGCACTTGTGTTAGTAAACTCTGACTCTGCAAAGCTGAGGGACAGCATAGCATGCCTGCTAGGAATGGCCTCTGAAACATCCTAGCTCCAGATCTGTGTCTGAGAATTGTTGGGGGGAATGCTACTCAGTATATGCCAAAAAGATACCTGGGGCCTTCTAAATGTGTGCTCTAGTGCCTGGAGAAACTTTCTGAACATCATTTAGTTTACTGATATAGGCATTACTGGGGAATTAATTGTCAAAAAGCCACAACTAATATGGCATAGTTGTTCTAAAGTCACAACTAATTTGGTAATGTATCATAGGCCAGAAAAGCTATGTCGCTTGCTTAGTCCCGCAGCAAGTAGAAATCCATCAGGAATAACAAAAGCATACATATTCTGGGTGGTCCTGATGGAAATGCATGCAATCATGGCTTTGTAAAACGTGCGCGAAATCAGAATTCTAATCAGGATTCTAACCCAAACCATTCTTCAATGTTTTCTGGCTCTAGTGGTGTGTTAAGGTATCTTGGTGTGCTACAAACCACCATGACAACTTAAAATTTGCCAGGCTGTTCTGCGCCATTATATATGTTCTGAGAAACAACGTACCATAAGATGCAACTCTAGAAATAAAGCACACAGTGACAAACACTATTTAAGATATAATAGAAATATTCTTTTGAAATACCAAGAGAAAAGAAATACAGTTTCTTCTGAGCTTGTGGTCAATTCTGGTAATACCAGTTATGAACTACACAAAAATGTTGTTCATGCCAACATAACTCACCTCTGTGTTTTTTATCTTGAGGAGCAAGACACACTTGAAATGTTCAAAATTTGGCAGAAAATTATTTTTTTTTCACATAACACATAAATTTTATGGATCATGAATAATGGCATTCCTTTGTTTAAGGTAGGGCTTGCGGGCAGCACTGAAGCACGGTAGTGTTGCTTTACCTTTTGTACTGCTTTGAAAAAAAAACCCAACCAGAAACCTGAATGCTCTTTGATAGTTCTTTACACCCACAAATGCCTTAGTATTGGTTACCGGGATAGTCCCTGTACAGGTCAAGAAACAGTACATTTGAAAAGTAAACCTTCACTCTGTGTTAACTCGTGAGATTCTGGGTTTTAATCATAAAACTGAGTCTTTTTTTGGTGGGTTTTTTTTTTGTTTGTTTGTTTTTTGTTTTTTTATTTTATTTCAAAGGCGTGTCTGTTAAAACTTCACTAGCAAACTCTGGCAGAAATAAATGTTGCAAATCCACACATTCCTGCACCCAGAACTGGCTACTGAGTGCTTAATGACATTACACTAAATGCTTGACTATAAAGAGAATTAATTTCTCTCCATATATGCATTTCTGTGTTGTAATATTTAGTTATAAGTGGTCTTAGGTCTTTCTAGAATAACACAGGTCACAAGGGTATTTCAACATATAAATCACAATCTGTTTCACGTTTGATCTTCTATTCCTGTGGCATTTTTGGGTGAGCTTTCTAGAGCTTAGAAAGCATTTACATCACACCTTAACAATACTTGTGGTTTGGATGGTTGGCCATAGAAAGGTGAAAGAATGAATATGCATTTTAGAAAGTGTACCACTTTTTCTGGTATTTTCCTAAGATGCCTTCTCCATTTGTATAGAAAGATGGAGTATTCTATGTCAACCAGCCAAAGCAGAGCGTTTTTAAACATGTCGTACATAATGCCTTTCAGGCTGGTTTACTGGTCTTGATGGAAGTTTTTTGGATGTGTTTGCTGTTGTAATCTTTTGAGACCCTTGTGTACAGGGAAATACATCTAGTTCTAGTCTTGTTCAATGACTGATCTCCATTCTACATCTACCACAGAAAAGAAGCAGGTTATTCTGGTAAACTAGGGTACCAATCCAGTTTAAATTCCCTGCATAGGTTGAATGGCATGCGATGTTCTGGAAGTTTATATTTCATAGCAAATGCACAGCCTGATTTTACAAGCTTTCTTAACAGTGGGTTAAACAAATAAAAACATCGCCTGTAGGAAGTACACACAAGTTCTGGTGATTCTTATCATGTTAATTACAGGAGCGCTATTAAGCCCTAAATACAAACCAGCACAAACACGACCTCAGAAAAGTATGGCCCAAGCACAAACTAGCAGTGATTGTGTTATGGAAACTGTTTGTAAAACGGACAATCTCTTCCTAAAGTTAGGTTCAAGAAGCAGAAAGGGCAGAAGAAAGGGAAGAATTTATGAAATGCCTTTTGCTTCCTACTTGTGAAATTTGATCCAGGGGCTTTCTGAAAGACTTATTTTGAGCACTCAATATGTAAATTAGAAAACTAACGGCAGATGCATTGCAACTGGAGCACACGATATGAGCTGCCTTTTCTGGCCTGATGGGAGCTGATAGTGCACTGTGGAGCTCTGTGGGTCTGTCAGTGATTTCTGGTGGCTCAGCACGGCTATTGTCAATAGGCTTATATTTGCTGCATATAGGCCTGCATGTCCACCAGAAAAAAAAAAAATGAGGACATATACTGAAGTAGTTTAAAACCCGTTAATTATCAGAATTGGTTTTCTGCTATGCAGACTTGGAATTTATCATATTGTTCTGTATTCTGTAAATTTCTCCTGTGAACACTTCTATGAACCCATTAATTAATATATTAAGAAAATGCAAACACAACTAAAGCAAACTGAGGTCTGTATTCTTTTTGTGGAAATATTTGGAGTAGTTACCTCACGTTAATAACTTGTACCATGGTAGCAAAAAAT
Organism: Psittacus erithacus; assembly: GCA_009867235.2. Lineage (NCBI taxonomy): Eukaryota > Metazoa > Chordata > Aves > Psittaciformes > Psittacidae > Psittacus > Psittacus erithacus. Next base: position 5,832 of record WYDI02035590.1, read on the forward strand.
AACTACTGTGTAAGACCAGAAATAGTAGAAAAAGACAGGAAAACATTTCATGCCCTTTTGTAGAACCAGCAACACACTCTAAGCCTCCTCAAAAGGGCAAGATTCGTACTAGACCAGGCTGACACATTTGGGAGATAGAGGCATTTGGGCACAAAGGCCTTTCTTCAGGTGTAAAATAGAAACAGCAGCCTTTAAGGATGAATATAAGCTGAGAATATGCATGCTGCGTATCTCAGGCCATCTGAGATAAAAAGTAGTTGGCATTTGTAAAACAGAGGAATTGCAAAGGGAAAAGGTGCTAAGTAGAAGCTGATTTTAATAAAAATGCAAGACTGGTTGCACAGGGCTAGAGCAGAGCTCTAAAGCAGAGATGTATTTAAATCAATATCCTACCTTAAGCAATGGCCCACACAAAAAGAAAGCTCCCATGACTGCACGGTTCATGTTCTGTTGTCACACACCACTGATAAACACTACCTATCTATAAATGTAATTTCACAATATTAAAGTCTCATGCGTTGGGCTTCATTAACCAAGAGTATTTTATCCATAATCAAGAAATACATTAGTATTACTATTACTCAGAATGCAACTAAATATTTCGATGCTGACATACTCATGGTAGGAAAACAATACAGCAAAAAAAGAACAGAATTGCCGTGCATCAACATTCTCGGTCCTTGATAGAAGAGCACCAGAACCACCTAGTGGAATTTTCATTTATTACAATGATTCTAAATTGCCGTCTTTTAAGCACTATAGCAATAAGAGCTTCTTTATGGGGAAGTTAATACGCGGTATCACCACTGAATCACAGAAGTTAGGGCTGCAGAGACTCCTACAGGTTTCTGACCTGTCTTCCTGACATACAGGGCTATTATTGACTGTTTTTCACCTACTCTAAATGTATCAAAGGATAATGTCTACACTGCCCCTTCCAAGAGACAGTTTTCTAACTTTTCAGATGTCATGAACATTTTTTCCCTTGAATTAATTTTAAAGGTTTTTTGTTATCTATTTTTTTTTTTTAATTTAGACTCTTTTAATTCTGGTTTCACACTTCAAAGATATAAAGTTCTGACATCTAAAGATTCTGCACTCATATCAGTGTTCGTAACAGTACTAAATTCTTTTCCTGATATCTTCTAAATTTGCTTTGTCAACTATCTGATGAGCTTTTTGATTCTTCGCTGAATTCCCAGAAGCATATCTTAGCATCTTGCTCCTGATATATGCAAATCTGTACAAAAATGATGCACACAGATATCAAGTGCAATTTAAAATATGTTTTTATAACATGTCTTTTTATAGGTGTAAGAAGATACTCAAACTTTTTTGTATTCTAAACCTATCTATGGAATATGGGCTGCAGTTGGTGATTCTGCATGTGTGACTCCTCTGTTTTCACTGAGTAGGAAAGCATACAGCATACTCAAATTTAATTCCTTCTTTGCCATATATATACACACTTTCTAAGAGAAAAGTTTTCTAGGTCTCAAATGTAAAGCAGATATATTGGTTGAACCTGGGAGACATTCAGAGCTATACTTTCAGCCAGTGCTTGATTTAACTGTCAAACACAGAATGGATTTTTATTATCTTGCAATGAAGTTTATAAACTATTATCTTACATAAAACTTATTCTTAAAGGAAGTACACACAGGTTCAAATCTGTAGGCACAGCTGTAAAGAGCACAGCCCTTAGAAAGTCCAGGTCAGCACTATTTGAATGGGACTTATCTTGCCTGAATAAGAAACACAGGTCCTGGATAAAACACAGGAATTTAAAAACAGAATCTGAAAATCTGATTTATATGGGATTATTCTAGACTTTTTCACAATAAAAGTCAGGCCAGAAAACCAAGATTATTTACTTTGGCTGCTTTTTAAATATAGAACTAAAAGTATGGGTTTAAAAAAATATGGTAAATGTGCTGTTTTCTAATACAAATGCCATAGAAATAAATGAGGTATACAGCGGCAGGATTGAAATAAATCAAGTAAAAAAAAACAGATGCGAGATATGCAACGTTCCTAATATGTAGGTATTGTTTAGCAGTCTGGTACATCCAGTGGTTGCTAATGATAAAATGTTTTGGTGTATGATGGTGTGCTACAATAGCTTTCTCAGAACATACCAAGACTTTCCTGTATATTTCCACAATTAAGAAACAGGTTTCTAGGGGAAACAGGCTTCCCCTCAGAAGTTTCAATACTGGGACTATTTTTTTTCTGACTATAGCTAATTTTCTGGACATCACAGTTTTAGTCAATAATTTCCATTGTATTTTTCTGTGTATGAAGCCATGTTCAAAATTAGAACAGTACTCATGTCATAGAAAGTAAAATATACACAATAGAGACCTCATAAGGGTCTCTTTAACAAAGAGAAATAGCCACCTTTAAGGAATGACTCATTTGATGTAATTTAAGCATTTGCTTTTGGACAAGATGAACTATATCAAAGAAATAACTGCATATCTTCAGTGATTATAGCAAGAAACTAGACATGTATCTCCTATGGCTATATATGAGTTGTAAATATGAATTTCACTGACATAGCTAGCAACCATAATTTTATCCCTTCATAAGCCCCTCTTTTGCTAAAGCAAAATGTGACATGGCATGTTCAATACAGGTAAAAAACCGAAAACTAATAACTTCTTTCAAATTGTCTGAAATGTCAAGTAATCATCAAACTACATGAAATATGGTTCAAGATGACACTTTTTTACACTTTAGATTTCCAAATGTAATTAAAAATATCTGTATATTTTAATTTTCTAAATTTAGAAAAATAAATTTCAAGAATAAATTTCAAAATATTCTTTCCAGAACTGTGACACCATTATGAAAAACACTGTTTCTTAAGCCAATTTGTTTTAGCAGAAATAAAATAATCTGGAAAGTTTCTGGTATATCCATGATTGAGTACTGTAGCACCAATCATTGCAAGAAACTTTAAAAGTAATACATATATATGAAAAGCATTGGCTTTTCCAACAATGCAATGTTTTGCTACACTTCCACCCACTTCATGAGTGGAATATGTAAAATGACTAATTAATACAATGTACAAATGAAAGACAGTTAGGAATTTTGTCTAACATTGCCCTTTTTTGGGCATAATTCAGTGAAGATATGCTTTAAATCCCTTTTTTGAAACTTGAAGCATTTTGGGAATGGCTGATTAGATGATGCACTTGAAAATACTGAACAATACAACTGAGGTTCCTTCTCTTCATCCATGAGAAGAGAGAGACTGGTTGGGTCAAAACACTCTAAGAATATCACTGGTCTTGCTTTTTATTGCTTGTGCTATCATACGATCTGAAGGCTGGCAAAGAAAAAGTCTTAAAAAGAAAAGCCAGGGGAAGGAGGACATAATCAAGTTAAACATAACACAAGAAACAGACTGGATAAGTATATATTAAATTATATCACCCTATTAAATGATTGTAAAATGCTTCTTTTTTATATATTACCATGTATACAGCTTTACATATCATCTAAACACTTCACAGTACCTTACTGCAAAAATCACTTCAGCCCATACATTTTTAAAATGTTCTCAAAAGCCTCATGGTAAACAATGCACTGAATAAACATGCTAGGATACTAAAATGTCGATAAATCTCAATAGGAAACACAGAAGAACTCCAGAACTTTACAGACACACATGCACACACACACCATGACGTATGTCCTCCCAAGTCAAGTTTTCAGCCGCTTGCAAGATTGCTTTGGTGAGAGTGTCGAAGGTACAAAACCTCCAATACATACCACAATGTACATTGTACAGACCAGTGTTTGCTCTTTATGTACTGTGACAACTTACTTTCAGCATGTCAGCTAAATAGGATTAGCAACTCAGGTGGGAAACTCACTGTGAGAGCCAACAAAGCTCCAAAACATTTTCATGGAAATTGCCCTTGAGATAAAAAGGATGAAGCAGAAAACAAAATGAGAAATAAAAAGAATTGATTCCACATAGTATGTTTCAAAGCCAAGTGTCAGCTAGCTTCTGAAATAAAGAAGGCATGCTACATTCTTACCATTATTTTACTACTTGCATGTAAAAACCGACTGGGTATTATCAGTAATACTCATCTCATTTACAATTCAGTAAAATGATTTTTTATACAGAGATATCTTCTTTGCCACATCATCTTATACTCACTTTGACAGATAATCGGGATTTTGCTTTTTTTTTTTTTAATAATTTTGCAATTTTCAAGATACCAGTAGGACATGACAGAAATTTAATCTCAGTACAAGTTTTCAGATACTCAGAATTATGTCTGTTGTGATCCTGATGACAGATTCTTTCAGTATCAGTAAACACATTTCTGACTGTTATTCATTTAAACTTACCTTGACATTTTCCCATCAGAAGAGTCATATTTCAGGCCCTCTAAGTATATTTAGTGTCTTGATAGCTGTTACATGAACAGTCAAACCAAATAAGTGAGTTTCAGGACCAGATTCTTCACTGCCCTATTAATGTATCTGTATTGAATTATGAGGAATATCTTCTTTCATCCTCAGAAGAAAAAATACAGTACCTCATTGTATACTTACACATAAAAATGTATGTATAAGAACAAAAAGAAATGGACTGCTAAAATGCTGTTGCTTATGGAAATATAGCAAATTGTCAGCAATAAACACAAAATCTCAGCCATTTTGTTTGACAGCACCTTCTGCAAAACAGCGAGGCAGTTTTATCCTTAACACATTGGAAAAATTTGTGCTAAATCCCTGGGGAAATGCAGAAAAGATAGCAGCCAGTTTGCTTCTCTTCCTTATCTGAACTCCAGAGATCACTAGAAATCTTATGGTGAAAAGCTGAAGTACATTATACCAAAATTCCCAGGAAAATATTTTGCCCAGAACTTCAGCTTAAATAAAACATTTTCAAAGAATCTTTTTTAAACTCTTTCTCACATCAAGACATTCTTGACATAAATTTTATCTGAAATACTAGCCAATGGTTTTTTTTCTTCTATAATATGTAGGACATGGTCATATTTCACATTTTCTGTAAATCATCATTTTGATATCCTGTAATTGTTTATTAATCGAGTAGTAAAAGTACTGAGAGAAATTTTAGTTCGTATTTTAGAGAATGTTTTAGGAGCTCCTTGTCAGTGCACAAAGATGATTCCCTGCACCAAAGAGCATGCAAGCTAATTTGAGGGCTAAGGGAAAACAGAAAACCAATTGTGAAAATAATTTTGAATATTTGAAACCCTTTTTGTATCTGTGTAGTCCTTTGTTTACATTTTAGATAGACATAAAGTAAGGACTTTAAGTTAATTTGTGTATGGTTTATATGGTATTTATGTGCTTTGTGTATACTACTTCATTATATATTTCTAGTCTTTCTTGCTAAGCTTATTAGCATCTAATGTAGTTGTTTCCCTTCTTGACATCTCATCCTTGCATATAACTCCCTCATTTACTACTAACTCTCCTCAATTCTCAGTTTCTTTTTTCTCATGCCTCAGTTCTAGTGAATTTCCAAAGCCAACCGCTCCATATGCTTGGAGGCAAATTAAACTTCTGTCATTTTTCTCTCACATTAAGTCACATCTTACGCTTCTGCTTCCCAGGGAGCCACAAATTAACAAAAAAAATGTTCACAGATCAGAGCAGATAACCCAAGATAATGAGTTTTCCTGGTGGATGTCATATACTACTGCTACTGTATACTTTGCTATTAAAAGCGGGTAAGAAGAATTATTTGTGCTTGCAAGTTGTTGCTCAGCTTCAACAGAAGCAGCAGCATGGGTCTATTGCTACCTTTTAATAATGTAGATTTATGAACTATACCACTGTTTTGCCATCTATCCTCCCCCGCTATAGCTTTGATGCTTACCTATTGCTTATATAAATCTTATATAAATTTAACTCATAAGACAGGAACCACAAACTACCTTGTGTTTGGTTGCGTTCACTGAAAGCACACTAGAAACATATTGCATGTGGGAACACAAATGTTTAAAATACTTAGCTCTCCATAATTCTTGTTCCTTCGCCTTATGTGTGCAAGTGAGTGCATATGCATTCCTTTACAGCTTACTGGAGAGGTATTTTAAAGGAAGGCATTATGACTGTGTTTTCCATCTTCAAGTAGATGATACATGTGGAAGATGGGGTTGATGAGAAAACCTTTTTGACGATAGAAACTGTTAGATCGTCATTAGTAGCTCATCTACAACTACCTGTTATAATTATTGAATTTGTTTCTTGAAATGACAGCATGGAGTCTAGACCCTGAGAAAATCAGGGTGGTCAGGAGCTTGGATTGACTCCTCCAGAATGATAAAAATTGCTATTTGGAAAACTGATGTATGTCCTTTCCTGATGAGTGTGTTTACATAACCAGACTCTCACTCAGACAAAAGTATTAAGTAAGGTCTAAATATATTTTTTCTTTTTTCCAGAAGCTTCTGTCATTAGTGCATCTGAACCAGATGCTTATTTCATCAATGAAAAACACAAATAAAACACTGTAATAGATTTTGAAACTGTTTTGAACCCAACAGAACTAGAAAGATCTCTGATTTTCTGTTAGTAGTACAACAGATTTGCAATAGCTATATTGTAATTCATTATCAGAATACCGTTTTGAATATCACTGCACTTAAAAGCATGCTTAACTGCATTTCCTGAAAAGTTTTTTTTTCAAATTATGACAGTGAATTAAAATGCATGTAATATATTACTTTTAGATGAGTACTGCAGTCTTGAGATCTCTACATGATATGAAGAACATTCTTTAAAATAAGTGATGGATAAGAAAAAGTACAAACTGAGGTAGGAATATTAATCAGAAGTTAAATGTATGTAACCTTGCAATGACCTCATCATTATGAAAAGGGTCACAAATCACCTGTCAGTAAATATTTTAAGGGTGTAAACACCGGGGCTGTCAAAAAATCCAGTTTTCTACAGATGTAGGAAATCCTGCTTTTGATAACTGGAGATGATGGTATGTAATTTTGAAATAATACAGACAATACAAAAGGTTTCTTGGCACCACCAACTATTAGAATTTGGAACTGCCCTTTATGGAAGGTGACTGAAATCTTACTCCTTTGCAAGTTAAAACAATAAAGGACAAAATCCTTGAAGATGACTTTAAGGAATCAAACCCTGTTGTCTGTAGGCTGCAATAAAATCTTTTATAGCTATATACTTCCCCTCATCTTTATTGTGTTGAAAAATTCTGACCTTCTGTCAATAATCTTGTTATAACACCTTTGAATCTTTTCTGAAGGCCATGACTGCGTCTGTATGATACAAACACAGTGGATTGCAGAGTGTCCAAACTACCTCTGAACAATGTGAGAAGGGAGAATCAAGCAGACCAGGGGTAATGCTGCTGTCCTATTTCTGGCATATTAATCACTCTGATAGGTCTATATGGCAAAGCACAGCATTAGCTTTTACATCTATGTTAACAAAACCTGCTGTGCAGGAAAAATGTTTCTAAAATGTTGCTGATCTTCAACTTCCTTACAACTGAAAGGACTGCCATTCTGTCCTCTTTACCTTTAATCATTAGTACCAGTCATGAACAGTAGACAAATGATGCTAGGCAAGATCTGATACTGTCTTGAGAATTTTTATTGTAAATATCAACTCCTCACAATACCCTACAAAGCAATGAAGAATCAGAAAAGAAAAGAAAGATTAAAAAATATTTCAAAGAGGAATCGTCTCCCTTGCACACTGCTGAACAGGAGAGTTACAAAACCCACAGTATTTTTTAAAAGCATCAAAATAGTACCGCAGTCCTTGAAAATATTATGCAATGAATTCTGCAGTTTTAGTTCTTTGCAAGCAGGGGATACTTGTTTATGATTCTTATCACTGTGAATTTCTATAAAGGCAGAAATACTACTTTAAAACATCAACATCGTGTTCTTGTTTGCTTTTATCTACCACTAACTTCAAGTATTTTACACTCACCTTCAGTAAAAACGATCTGCTTTAAAATGCTATAAACTAGAACTATGAGAGGTAGATTTTGGAGGCAGCAAATTCAAACATTTAGGACAAGCAATTCTGGCAAAACTAGCACAAATATTGTCTAGAACCCAAAAAAATAAATACTCATAAGGAAATTATTTTAGAGGAACTAACTTTTACTACAATTTACAATTATTGTAATGAAGGATGCTATCCTAAGGCTGCATGTTCGGGAGGCCGAATTCAAAATAGGATGTGTCTAAAATTTCTAAATTAGTATTAGATTAAAGGATCTGAAAAAAGGACATTATTTTAAAATAGAAATCCAATTTTCTTACTGAAACAACACTGAAAAGGTTAAGGCTGTAAAATATAACTCTATCCAAGGCTCTTCTAAGCTGTTGAAGGCAGAACAAGTTGTTGCCTAGGACAACAAAATATTTAGTGACAATTTATTTTATCTGTTTTTGTACAGAACTTGTGGGCTGGGAGGAGAGGTTGTTTTCTAGCTTTTTTAAATGGAATAAGAAGTCTTGGGTTGGGCTGCTTCTGCTGTATTCCCTAGAAAGGAGGTCACATTCTGAAACTTGAAATACGAACCTTCTTATAGAATACTAAGATTTTAGACAGAAAATCAGTTGATAAGGCAATTTATTTGTTGTCTGAATGGAGGGAGATTTCTTTAGGGTACTTCAGGGACGGCACCCTCTCTGGCACGAGGCAGAGTAGGTTACTTCGTAATGCACAATAATTTTTTTACTAAATCAATCATTCGTGCTACCTAGTGTGCTACAGGACAAGAAAATGATCCTGCAGGTGGAACACAATAGATACTAAAATTGCTCAGCTTTGATTATTAGTGCTAAAAATTGCTGCCAATCACTACCTGATTATAATTTGTTTTGAAGAGAGCGTGGAAGAGAGGAAGAAAAAAAGAGAACAAAAGGGGGAAAAAAAAGCTCTAATTTTAAGAATTACAATATAAGAACAAAGATTTACCTCAGAAAAGAGATAAAATGTGATTGAAAAAAAAATTATACTATTTTGATATGACTAAAATCCTTACATTTAAAAATAAATTCAGGAAATAGAAAACATTCAAAAAATCTGCAAATTTCAATGGCTAGATACACTGATTAAATACAGTTATTTTACTGTTACTTTTTAATCAGAAAACAATATTTATATATATTTATATATAAGAAAATATAAATACAGAATCAGGGAAAGGATTTCAAAGCACCTATATAATGCCTTCTACTTAAATACCTCTAGTGCAAAATGACACCAGATGAATTACAAAAGAATCATTACACTACCAAAAAACTAAATGCTATGAAAATGTTCCCAGTGCAAATGCTTTCTCTTTCTTTCTTTACCGTGTTCAATTGTAAACTGAATAAAGTACTGCATTAGAAGTAAAAGAAATGCTTTTCCTCCCACTCCTCCTGAGCCTGAGCACTGCCATGATCCAAGGTGGTAGTGGGAAGAGGTAAACAGTGCATGGTTTGAAGAAATTGTCAGGGTTTATTTCATCTCCTGATCTTTTGCAAGTAAGAAGAAAGAGGATGATTTATTTCAAAATATTTTGCATTACCATGAGGAACAGATGCAAGTTTTCACATCAAAGGCTATGAGATCACTGCCTATGCAAAATGTTACATGCAGAAGCTGTACATAAGAATTAAACATGCCATGAAGTTACAATATTAGCACATGGATTTGTTGATAAAGAGCTTCCAGCAAGATTTCTAGAAACAGCCACTGCAATACTACAACATAACAGTTTCTAAATGATCAGTAACATCCACAGTCATTTAGGAAATAACTGATGGAGCTGCTACTAGTATTTAAAGCAGACAAAATCTGACTGCAGAAAGAATTATTTTCAAATGTAAGATCCAGCTGAACAAATTTACTATATGACTGTGATTGGCAAATATTTCATTCTTGCTGAAGAAATAAGGATGTGCATTATTAAAACCCTTTTGAAACCTCTGTGGGTGCCCTGGATGGATCAAATCTACACACCTATTTTGTATGGATGAAAAAAAAATGTTATTTGCATAATATCTCATAACATTTTGTGTACATTAAATGAATGTACCGATCCAATTTCAAAGAGAGGAATTTATAGAGTTATCCTCTGGATTTACAACTGTAGCAGCTAACACATTAATGTAATCTCATTTGCAGCATTGTTCTACTAATGTTGGAGCAACTGAGCAAATCCATATACATGTCTAACCTCATGAAGAAATAATGCATCACAATGAAAGCTATTCAGTTCCAGACCTATCTTCAGAGTATTTGATTTTAAATATATGCAACTATCCTGTTGTCAAAAAAATGCTTAATATTTGGTCCTAATATTGATGCTAATTAGGACAGTTTTCCAAACAGAAGAGCCAAAGAATTTGAATGGATATTGAAAGTTCCCTTCATATTAGCAGTTATTTAACATTAAAACCACCATAAATGCAGTAGAAAATATTTTATTAAATATTTTAATGCATCTTATACATAGTCTACTACTTTATTAATGAGTGAGAAGACTCAAAGTTCAGTCTGCCTGGCAAAGAATTTTAAAGATTCCCATAAAATTTTTAAAGGCTACAAACATCTGCTCCTCAGTATAACAGGCCCACTTGTTTTTTCAGGATGTCAGAGACATTCTCAAGCATTTTATGCTACCTAGAAACTTTAAAATAAAAGGCCTCTGATTTTGCACCAGTACATCAACATGGCTGTTTCTACAGAAGCGGCATGTGCATTTAAACTGTGATACTCCATCATTTACCTTGCTGAGAATTCTTTACTTTCAATTATATACATTTATATATAAACACATACACATATATGTGTCTGTACATAGCTGTTTTAAAAATATTGGTTCACATAAATTAATTTTAAGTATTTTCTTAAGCAAGTACACCAGCAATATGCTCCTGAATGTTTGGGAAGAGTAAACAACAAAAAAGTCATACAGAGAATTTCCTAAACTCAGCAATCACAGAAGTTATTTTTAATAACAAAATACCTAATAACTTGAGATCCCACAGCCTACTGCTAAGGCAGATTCATGGTTTTGAAAACTCTTCCTATTATCAAAATTGTTGGAGCCAGTTAGAAAGCAACTATAGGAAGAGCTACAAGCATCTTTATCAGGAGTGTCTCTGGGAGATCAGAAAGGACTTTGGCTCCAAGCACTCGTGATTCTTTTCAGTTATCTGAAATCTAGCACAGGGCTCTGAGGTAGCGAGAAAAAGGAACAGGATTCGTAAACTGCCCTTGCAATGTCTGAGAATATATTATTGAGATGTAATGTTCCATTCCTCTTCAAAACCTGCCTCTGCAAAGTGGCATGCATGGGAAATGAAGTAATAACAAGAGAAGAGCCACAGAGTAACTTATCAAACAGAGTCTGAAGAACAGTCCTAAGAAAAAGGCATCTTTTTATGCTATAGAGCATGGGAAATTAAGCTGTCAAGTGAGCACTCTGCAAAAATCTATCAATTTGGTGTATATTACCCAGCCAAGCTGTGGAGTCTGCTTTGCTGGAGTAGACAGGGAGGCTGCTAAGCAAGATACTAGCCTGGTCAAAGAATCTGAATGCAGTATGTGGTCCATTTTTAAGTTCTTTAAGCAGAGACTGTAAGTTGTACTGACATTGTAGGCGCATTCATTGGTAAAGGCCTCATGAAAGCTTTGAGAACTGAGTTCAGCACAGTGGTTTCTATTACTCTGAGCTATAGGCTCAAGCTAAATACATATAAAGTAATTCTCACTTTGAAAACAGAAAGATACAGCTGGCACTCTGCCTATTTGAGGTGTACAGAAAAGGACTAGAAAGATACAGAACAAGAATTTCTGGAAGTATGGAATAACTAAATGGACTAAGATTATTTAGTCTGCACAGGAGAAATTACAGAAGTGTGTAAAACAAACTACAGCATAGAAAAGATGAATAGACGAGGAATTCAAGGATGAACTGGCTGAATTTTTAGCAATGATGTGTAAATTTTCCCTTAAAACCTTCTTGTTATCTGAGGACTGGAGATCCTTAGATATTGATGCCAACTTTTGAAGAGTGTCACAAAAAATTCATGGAAATAATGGCTTCTAATCCTTAACCAGGTGAATCAGTAGGATTTTAGTAATGCTTACTAGTAGTGGACACATGGATATATATAACCAGGAAGAGTTTAAGTGACTGCATGTAAAGGCACCTCATACTTCAGAAGTCTATTTGGTATTCTTTTAAACAGTCAAAAGTAATAGAAAGAAAGTTGATGATCTCTTGTTTGTCTGGATTTCTAGTCTTTTGATGAAGCCACTCTTAAAAAACTTTTAAGAAAAAACCAGAAAAACCCCAACACAACAAACCAGTCATGGCATTAACCTGTAAGAGCTTATTTCATGGATAAATAACTGATTAAACCAAGAAACTAGGACAAAATTCAGTTTTCAGAGTGGAAGAAGGTTCCTAGTAAATTACTGCAGTAACCTGTGACTGGACCTCTGCTGTACAATGTATTTATAAATTCCATAGGAAAGAAGACTAGCAGTAAGATCATGAAACTTGATGATGATAATAACTTATTCAAGATAAAAAAGAAAAGGACCAGCTGGGAAGAACTAGCCCAATTCCAGAAGTCCATGAACTGAAAATTCTTAATGATGAAGAAGGCAGCTATTCAGATAATTCATAATGTGCTTGTCCTATTCATGTAGCCTTCCCTGCTCATTTGTTTATGGCCATTTTTACAGACAGCACATTAGTTTAGGTGGAGCCTCTGATCTGTTTCAATATGGTCATTTTCATGCTTTTTCATTCCTACAGTACAAAACCCAGTGGGCTGCAGTGAAATGATCATGTAGCAGCTTAGATAATACTAAAGAATCATCTTTTTACACAGTACATAATATAATTAAATTTTGGAACTTGTTGCTGAAGTTGTGGAGGGTTCAAGGTATTTAGCTAATGGAGGGAAGTCCATGGGTAGCTATTTTCTTTCTCTAGTATCTTTGATCTGATCCTCAACAGCAATCGTTATACCCTAAGGTAAAACAGGAATGCAGCTTGTGAGAGAGGATCATCAATAACACTTCCCCAAAAGCTTAAAATCTGGATAGGAATTGAGTTTAGGAAACCATTTGGAAAACATTAATTTTACAGAAGACAAAGACTGACTCATTCATGTGAAAGACAGATGTATGAAAACAGAAGCTCGTAGTGCAGGATAAGCTAATTGAGAAGAAATGTAAACCAGGTCACTTACATGTAACCCTCCTCCCAGAAGTTCAGCTAGCTGTGATTCAAGGCCTACTTTCAGTACAGCACAGTTGTGCAACTGTTCTCAGTTTTCTTCTGAGAAAATTGCTAGGGCGTGAGAAGGAACTCTGAGGGAGTGCACAGGCTGAAGCACGCAAGAGTAGAAAAGTAAAGTTGCAGACATAAGATTGTTAGGACAGGGGAAACTTGCACCTCAAGGGCTCAAGTATAACACCACTTACATGAAAAGGTATAAAATCCTGAGATAAAAAAGGGAAATCAGGAGACAGCAACTCAGCAACATCATAGATCAGCCTGTTCCAGGGAGCAACAGAGGCCAGCCCTCCCCTACCTGAGTGATAATTACTTGCCCGTTAGACTTAGTGACTCATTTGGTGGGGCTGATTTAATGCCTAGTTCGTTAGACCTAAAATGTATTGTGTGTGTTAGACGATAAATAACTTGCTTTGTGCTTTTAAGCTGTTTATATCTTGCCTGAAGAATCACTTTGGTAAAAGTTCCCTGAAGAGAGTGACTCCCTGAGGGGGAGGGTTACGTAAGTAATCCAGAATAACAGACAAGAATAATATGATTAGTCATGTTGAAAAGCATTTATATTTTAAAGCACAGGTGCACAGTTTAGATGGGTTAGGGGATTTCAGAACATAGTGGACTATTTTTCAGCAGATGAAAAGTTCAGAAAAGATTCACGTTGCTACAGCATCAAATAAATTATAACTGAGTCTGGGTACAGAATCTGATCTCTGTAATGAGCCAAGAAACCTGGGAGACAAAACCAGAAGTGCTGGGAAAGCCAGTGCTGGGAGAAAGCATTCTGAATACTTCCAATCCCATGATGAGGAAATTAGAACAATGCTTCCCAGGAAGCACATACCTGAGAAAATAATGAAGCAAATGGACATGGGAAAAATCTTGATCTAAATGACAAGTAGATTAGTGAAGCAGATTCTAAATTTCAAAGTCTGGCTTGTTGAAAAAGGACAGAATGCTGGAGGGAACTCACAAAAATCACAAATTAATAACTTTTAAAATTATTCTTCTGATTTAAATGCTTTAAGTAATTGCTGCTTGGCTGTGCTTGAAGAAACACATGCATTATATATGTATAATATAAAAGCCTGAAAGAAACCAGCACTTGAGTTAGAGCAGACATTAACTTGCAATAAATTGCAGGAAGCTGCATATTAGATTTGTTTCTTAATGCCAGTGAGGAAGCTGGAGGACCAGAGAAGCTGAGTGAAAATGGCCTCTACCACTGGTGTCTCAGACCTTGTACCTCTCTCATATACTTGGCATTCTCCTCTCAGATTTTTTTTTAAATGTACTTGCCTAGATGGTAAATTCTAAGGATGATAAGACAATGTTGGAAATAAAGCAAGAACTGTTATTTTTAGGAAGATAACAAGATTTAAAGCTCTGATCATTCCAGCATCCTATGGGAGTAAGGGGTAACTTGAAAAGGTTAACTTTAATCATAGTATCATAGAATCATTTAGGTTGGAAAAAACCTTAAGGTCATCAAGTCCGACCATAAAACTAATGCTGCCAAGTCCACCACTAAACAAAGCTCTAAATGTCATGACTACATGTCTTAAATACCTTCAGGGATGGTGACTCAACCACTTCTCCGGGCAGCCTGTTCCAATGCTTGACAACCTTTTTGGTGAAGAAACTTGTCCTAACATCCAATCTAAAGCTTCCCTGGTGCAGCTTGAGTCTGTTTCCTCTTACCCTACCACTTGTTACTTGGGAGAAGTGACTGACACTCGCCTCACTACAATCTTCTTTCAGGTAGTTGTAGACCGTGATAAGAGATCCCCTGAGCTTCCTTTCCTCTAAGCTAAACAACCCCAGTTCCTTCAGTCACTCCTCATAGGACTTGCTGTCTTGACCCTTTACCAGCTTTGTTGCCCTTCTCTGGACCTGCTCCAGCACCTCAGTGTCTTTCTTGTAGTGAGTGGCTGGAACTGAACACAGTACTTGAGGAGTAGCCTTACCAGCGCTGAGTACAGGGGCGTGATCACTGCCCTGTCCCTGCTGGCCATGCTACCTCTGATACAAGCTAGGATACTTTTGACCTTCTTGGCTGTCTGGGCACAAACTGGGTCATGTTCAGCTGGCTGCTGACTGACACTCCCAGGTCCTTTTCAGCAGGGCAGATTTCCAGCCACTCTTCCCCAAGCCTGTAGCGTTGCATGGGATTGTTGTGACCCAAGTGCAGGACCTGGCACTTGGCCTTGTTGAAGCTTGTACAATTGGCCTTGACTCATTGATTCAGCCTGTCCAGATCCCACTGAAAAGCCTGACTACCATCAAGCAGATCAACACTCATACCAAAACTAATCTTCTTAGTTATGTCAGTAGGGTGAGACAAACTCCCCTAGGAAGCAATCCAGATAATTAACCATAATTTAACCACCCTGAATCATCTTCTGGATGATCCTTTCTTTTTCCATTCTTATAGTTTATAAAGGGAATTTAGGGTTGCTAGCTTCACTCAGCTGCAGGGAGACTTTCAGAATATGCTTTTCTTCTTTCAATCTTTCAAAAAATGAAGCATTTGCTTTAATAACTTAATTGACCAGATTTATGCCCTGAAGTAGAAGAAAAGTATTTTGGTCAGCATCACACGTGGAAGTTCAGAGGCATGTGATATTATATTGAGATGTATTAGAACAAATGATGATTTCTAATTTAGATCTAGGAACAGAAATCTAAAACTTCATGAACTTCATTCACAGACATGTGAATTCATGATCACAAGTGTAGAAAGAAAGTAATAAAGGCTTTTCTTTTTTATTCTTTTCTTAAGATGTAAAGAAGGGCTTGTGAAAAATTAAATGTCCTGTTTTCTCCTCTGTCCTTTCAACTATGCTAGTTTACCTAACAGATGATTTTATCTCTATGTTCAAATCTGTTTCTACACCTCCAGAGGCCATGGAGGATTTCCCAATGGCTTCCCAAGTATGAACTAAGGGATTCATTACACCAAAGAAAAAATAGGGTTTATGTCAAATTCGGGAGTTGCAACTGTTTAAACTGATGGCTAAAATTAAGAAATTATTGTATCTGTAGTCCTTGATACATTTTTACCACTTATTTAGCAAGTGTAGATGAAGCTTCTTGCTCCATCTACAGCTTGAGCACCAAAACCCACCAAACCAATGGTACTCAGTTATTTTCTGGATGTTGAGTCTGTTTTTTATCTTATTTTTCAAGTGCCTGGATTCTAACCTACTCAGATCAGGAGTCCTATTCCAGAGTTAGTGGCTTTGACCTCTACACATTCCTTTATGAAAATCTTTATGTAATAAGCTCTTGTTTGCCATTGCCTGAATGGGAAGTGAGACCTTTGAATTCAATTTCAGACAGCAGGCCTGCTGGTCAGAAATAAGTATCTTGTTCTGCCAGACTGCACAATGCTTCAAGCCAATTTCTTGTCCATTTCTGAAAGATTCCCCTCACTTGAAGCAGAAAAATAACAGTAACAACTTTTCTAAGCTACAGATTTTCTTAGTGAACACCCTATCATTACAGTTAGCTACTACTGATTGGCGGGAATCAAATAGATACTGACTGGACTAAACCTGAAATTTTTATAATGTAGAACTGTTTTATTTACTATGCTCCTGAACAACATAATCTAATATCATATCAGGTGGGAGGAATACTTATCTCTATAGGTATCTGTATCTATACAAACAAACTACAGTTTAACAGCTGCTTCTTGCAACTCAGGGCAAAACGGAGTGTTTGCCCAAGAAGTACAGGCCCTCAAAAAGAACATGATATTAACCTTTAAAATTAGAGGGATATATACTGGTCTGGTTTATACTAATTTTACAGAAGTGTATTCATATTAACTTCAGTGCAGGTACTTCCCTTTTCATCATTTTAAGCAAGCTTTTAATGAGGTTTTAATGATCCACTTGGGGGAGCTAAAGGGTAATTTGTTTCCAAACTGATTATGGCAAAATGTTTGGAATGCAAAATTAAGAGCAGAGTCATCCACTTCCTTGAACTCAGTGCTGGTTGTTAATCTATATTATCTTCTGAAACAAAGGGTCCCCAGTTCTTATTAAAATGAAAGCCACATATAGAAAAAAGAATCACAGTTATAAACAGCTTAGCAGTGGGCATCCGTAATAGCATCAGTCATACCCTGACTTCAATTATACACCTCCAACATACATTGAATGCAACAGCCTTAACTTGTTAAGAAGAGTTTGGTCCTTGCTCTTACTCTACATTTTTGTGCTAGTTAACATTAATTGTAATGTGACAATAAGAAAAAAAATTCTAACATGCAATGGTTTTGTCTTTCAGTTAATCAAATACCTCTTTTTTTTCTTTTTATTCCTTTTCTTTTCTTTAGATGCTGGTCTTGGGCTGTATCTGCTTGTGGCTCATGCACCAGTTACTATGTTGAAATAAGGCTTCACAGCTGCTTTGTCTTATGCTTGATTGCCTATGGTTATTGGTAGTTCTTTGACTGTTCTGAGTTAGGCACCAATTAGAGGCAGAGATGCAGTATCTTCTATATTGGAAGGAAAAGCACAGTCTTTTGTCTTTGAAGAGCCACTAAAATATGATCTTGGGTTTTTTTCCCATGCTGAGATTGCTCTAAAGTTCAGATAAACTGACAATACAGTTGATTTCAAAAGCCACAGCAAATCCAAAGCTATAATCATGTCTTTTACAAAAGAAATAAAACTCAAGTTTCAGTCACATAACTTACATGAAAATTTCACTGGCAAAGCTGTACTGTCAATGTCTCCACTGTATAAGCTTCATCTCATTTCAATTACTCTGCAGTGCAGTCCAAATTAAAGTTCATGGTTGCCCATCTGTGGGTATCTAATTTAACTGACTCATGTAAATAAAGTTTCAAGTGAAAGTGATAATTAAATAAAATATTTTTTCCTTTAGCATAACTTATTTGCTATGTTTAAGGTTTCCTTATTTTATGTTTAATTTAGCCAGAGCATGTGGAAAAATTAAACTCTAAGTATCCTTACAGGAAGCACTGTTGCTAGGCACTCTAAAAGCAAAGGCTTATGCTTTGTAGCTATAAACTACCAAAATATATTTTTAAATGTCATTCAGCATCCTGAAGGCAGACACAACCATGCTGACTGAATACCATGTGAAAGACACTGGTAAAGCAAATGGAAGCAAAGGGTACAGTCAACTCAGGTATAGACACGAAAGCTATAATCATTAACAGTACTTGATGGCAGTATTTGTAGTGCAATTTGCTTTTGTGTTTTCTTTTTGATAAGACAAGAATTATAATGTATTTAGGAGGAACTATTACTGCTGTGAATTGATCAACTTACATTAATTAATTCAATATCCCAGATTTTTTTCACAAGGTCCATCGATGTATAGCCATTAATTAGAAAGGATTTGGTATAGTCACCCAGTTCAATGGAATCCAGCCATTCAGCTACAGAGGCGGGGTTGTAGCCATCATGACCAATCTGCTTCATCTGAAAACCAAGAATGAGTAAGAATTACTGATGATATTCATTAAACATCTTTCAGAACAGCAGTTTATGTGTATTAGTTTCCTCACAGTTACCTTATTCTTGGATCAGCATTTTTTAAATGATTAGTACAATGTGAAACAATTTTGTGAGCAAAAGCACTAAAAAACCTTTGTTTTCAGTGTATCTTTATCTTATAGTGGCTTGCCTTTTAAACCAGACCATACTAAGATTGGAGCTGGAGTTCAGTTCTTAGTAGATATCATAGAATACACAAGTGAGAGAAGGCAAAAAGGTGAAAGAGAAATTATTAATATCCTGACTTGACAAAAATGTCAGATTTGCACCTAAGATTTCATAGAAGGGGAAGAAATAATTCTGAGGAATGAGTCTTTTGGGTATCACACTGCAAATGAAACATTCTGCTTTGGTTATATTATTGCTAATTTATCTTTCCTACCAGGTTATCTAATATTTTATAATGGTTGAAGACACACTGTATTTTTCCACCCCCAGGGGAGGTTTAAAAAAAGACTCTTTCCTCTACCTGGTCAATTTTTCCTGGAACTTCTGGGAATTTAACATATTTTAGGTATCTCTCTCCATCTGTAAAGTTGCTTGAGATTGGACAACCGAACCAAGTATTATTGGAATGGAACTGACAGAATGACACACACAGAAGCACACCACATGCATTTATATAGCAACACAGTCACAGGAAGCATAATCACATAAATCTTGTTTTCATTTCAAAGAAATACCACTGGCCTCTTATTTTTCTGAAGATTCTTGAGCTACTAAGAATCAAAAAAGCTGCATTTCTACTTTCACAATTGCCTCTCACTGACACAAGTCAAGATTTTCAAGCTAGCCATTAAAGATAAAAATGTATAAAGCCTCTACCTGTGCAGCTTTTTACGCCATATTGTTTTTATGAATTTTTGAGTAACTTGCCATAGTGTCAGAGGTAGAATGAAGTAGAAAGAAAATGTGCAATAGCCTCAATTTTCTACAATATTATATGCATATCATCTTTCTATAGAAGTGTAACTATTGCTAACGTGATGATACACTGGAATGGTAAACTGCTAAGAAGCTTTAGAGGTTTAGAAACCTTGTGTTTTGCATAGGTTCTCCTGACTATGCAAGGGTGACACTGCATGGTGAAAGACCGTCTTCCATTTCTGCCTGCTTATGTACATTCCTACTTTCTAAGAAACAAGGGAAGTGTGACAGAAACATAATGCTTTGAGCTTAAGTTTGAAGTGAGTGACAAAGTAATTTAACAAGGAGAGAATTCTGATCTTGTCTGAACCAACTTATTTCCCACAGTTAATTTGAAATACAATTCGAATTCAAAGCAGAGAAAAAAATAGTATCTGCATCTGAAAGCCACGGTACTGTTCATCGATCTACCTTTTCAAATGCAGAAAGCCAGCATGTCATGATCTTGATTTTAGTTTCCTGTAGTATCAGAGAAGAGTGATGCAGGCAGACTGCATCATGGATATGACAGTTTACTCTTTGGTCTCTGCTACAGATGTTGGATATAAAATATTAATGGAAGTCTTTAAATGATGTAGTGAAATCATTATCTTAAATCATAAAGAAAAGACAAGAAATCACATAAATTAATAATGGGTATCAGCCTTTTAGGTCACATCTTTCACATGCGAGTCACTAGAAATTCAAAGTTCAGTTTTGCTGTTGAACTTGACGTTTTGGAATTTAGTTTCATCCTAATTTATAATTAAATTCTTAGATGTCAAAAGCATGGCAAATTCTTTTATTGTCATTCAGACCTACGATGATCTAGCAGACTGCAAAAACATTGGAGGATCCCAGGAACTCTGACTTATTTCAAGATTTGAAAAAGGTATTCTTAAAAAACTGACACTCGAGGCAGAAAAGTCTAATGCAAGAGAAGACATGAAGAAGACCTACAGGGAACCATGACTTTTGAAACATATAAGATATTTTTGTTTCCTTTCTCTAACAAAGAAAAGTGAAACACCTTTGAAACAATTTTCAACATAACCAGATGTGGCACGCTATGCAAAATTAATTCTTTTTTTAATTACTATTTAATCTGCATGTTTAATAAATCCTGATTTTAACAAGTTGGGTTTTTTCTGGTTTTGTTTTGGGTTTTTTTGTTTGACCTGCTTATTGAGAAACCTCATGCAGTCTGGTCCATAATTCTTGCAACCCATCAGCCTCTATGAAAAGCAAACAGCATGAGAAGTTTCTTGAATTCTCAGTTCCCATTGATGATCAAAAGGGTTGTTAAAACAGATATCACTCTACTACGGTGTGTTGCAAAAAGCTGCAGGCAAGCAAACACAGGCGAACAATCCAATAAGCAAGAGGCTGAGAACAACTGAAATATACGTGACAATTTCATTCCCTGGATTTGGTGTCAGTAGACAAAATTGTCACTGGGTCACTCAACAGCCTACCTGAAAATACACTGGGCAGCAGCAGGCTCTGCAAGCATTTTCTTTCTCCCTGTCCCAGAGATTTGGCTGGCTGTGCTCAAGGCCACATAGGGGATAGTGCCACTGCCTAGCATTGGATCAGACCCATGTGAGAAAAAGCAGTGAGAAGCCTGGTTGGAGCCGGCCCACCTTCTCCAGGAGCTGCATCTGAGCTCTGGTCCACATCCCTGACATTCACCCAAGCTATGCCATAGGTACGTATCTGTGCCCTGCCGTGCACCTTGCTGATCCTCACTCTCCTGAATAGACCTTGTCCCATCCTCATCCCTATGGATTTGCCTTGGGACGTGGCTGTTCATGGTCACTGCTACCATCCCTGCCCCTCCACCAGTGCTCCCTGCCTGCTCACTGTCCCCTCTCTGCTCCCAGGGCACCTGCCCTGGAAGGACAGGCCCCTCCTGCTGCTCCTACTGCAGAAAGTAAACCTCAGAACTAGAATATTTGCTACCAGTTTCAGCGCAAAAGCAGTATTTTGTTTTGTCATGAACCAAGAACCACTTTCTTATCTAAAACAGATTTTCTAAAATGTGCCTAATACATGAAAATCCATAAACTTCCAGTATCTGTCCTCTTGCATGGAAAGTTCTGTTCTGCCCGTTAATAACAACAACCAGCTTATTAACTGTCATTCATAGCTGGCTGAAGGTTTGCCTTTCAAATATTTATTGACAGATCAGTTATCTAGATGTGACAGTATCATTAATAGCATCTGCTTTTCTTATAAAATGTTATGTAGCTTTAAAAAAAAACACTTGGAAATATCTGTCTGGAAGTGTTGCCCCCTTTCTTTATTAGAGTGTCAGTTTAGCTGCATGTTATCCCAGTCCTAATTAACAGGTCATGGCTCTTGGACTGTTTGTATTTTTTTTCTATACTGCACCATGATCTTTGAGTCCTTTCACAGATCATGTACACTCTGTATACTTCCTTGCTGATGCCATTTGCTGACTGATTTCTTTTTTTGAAAGAAGAAACTCCTCCTATCTACTGACTGTATTTCCATGTATACTATTTCAATAATTTCACACCAGCTACAACACATGCACCAGTGGTGTCAAAACATCTAAGCAGTTATGTGCATACTGCTTGACTCAGAGCAATATAAAACCTTTACGCTTCAAGCCATGAAAGCCTTTCAAATAATAACTGGTCATAAAAAGGGGCAGTATTGTTCTTCTGCAGACACTGCTACTTGCTCATTCAGTTGTTATTTTTAAAGAACAGGATCAGTGTTAGCTGTATCACTGCAGATGATTTTAGCAGGCTGACTATGGAAAAGGCTAGAAATAAAGCCCACAGGATTTAGAGTAAAAAAAAGACATTTAAGAAAATATCGTATAAACAAAGCATGGAAGAAGACACAAACCATAGGAGATTTCTCTCCTAGGTCATTGATCTACCACTGGTATTGCTTCCTTGAAATGAATAGAAAGCAGAAGCCAGAAAGAGCTGTTTCTCATAATAAAATAGTAGTGTCAAGTAGCATCCTAGTGGGTCAAGAAATCCTTTACAAGAGACTGGGTGTACATCAGACTTTTTACAGGTGCATCACTGCTATATCTATACAATATTTATCATTAGGATAGAAGGCACCTGAGTTTTTGTCTCTGAAGGGTAGCAAAGTAAAAAGAGCTTCAAAGTAATCACATATGCACTTTTGGGAACTTCTAAGAAACTATCAATTACAAATCTAAGTAATTCTAGCTGATTGCAATGGAGGAAGTATCAGTTCTTTTTTCCCCTGTTTTCATGAGATATCTAGCATGCATTATGTACTTTACAAACACAATCAGTTCAACTCATGTTGTTGGAAGAGAAGGCCATTCCTCCTCTGCAGGGGTGAAAGTAAAGACTTGCGAGAGTGGTACTTCTAAAGACCAGAAGGCATGGATGGCACAGGGCTACCACATGGAGCTGGTGCCTGTGTAGAAAATGAGCCTGCAGTCAGGAGCAGAGAGACAGCTCTCAGTGGGGATGGGCACATCTCCCTAACAACCTGAGAAAACTTTGCATTTGCAGCTGTTGAGAAAGGCACTGAGTGAAAACAGGGGCCTGCCTGCAAAGATCCAGTGTGTGAGGAAGAGCTGTACATAAACCTTTTGGTTTTCTATTCTGTCTACCTTGACATATGTTTAAAAAGTTAACTATTCAAGCCTGTGTTCTATTAATGTTTGACTTTCCTTTCTGCTAACCTAAAGCATTCCATCTCCCCATGGAGCTTACTATAAAAAGGGTACAGGCATGTTAATTTCACAGTGTTGCCTAATTCAGAATCCTGCCCCAATGGCAAATCCAGAATACTACTGAGTTTAGTGTTTCCTACCTAAGATTGCCAGCATTGCAATAGGCACCCTTTCTATGGTTTTTGCAGTTGGAATCTGTTCTGAATTTAAAGGAAAATAGATGCCTACCCATTTTCTTTAGACAGGTCCATATCCAGAAGACTGAAAAGACCTAGCTCTTCAGACGTGACGTCTGGGACGAGGGAAGATCAGGTCTCATTCAGTGCTACTAAGTATGATGTACACAATAGTTTATGACCTCACTGTTGCATATTAGTCTTAAGAGGACCTAAATCTGGAATTTGTGGAATAGGAGGAATCTATGGCCTTTGATCTCATGAGTTTCTATGAGTACAATTTCTAAGAGCAGTCCTCTGGATATTTGTTGGTACTTTAGTGCATAGAGCTACAGCTCTTCCTGTTTCTAGCTGGGAAAAAGAGGAAAAACATCAGGGTAGAAAGCACTTTCTTCGAATCACATTTTTCATCTTTACTTCCAGAAGACCAGAAGCAAGGAGTCATGGCCAGAAAGGGTCATAAACGTTATGACACCACTTGGAGCATCTCCTAGTTTGGACCTTGTCTTTAGGAATGGAAGCTGTAAAGATCTACTTTTTAGCTGTGCTAAATGGAAGAGAATTAATCGCCAGGATTAAATCAGCTTGCTGAACTCTGGGATGTCAAAGCCAACAGCAATATAGCAGTTCAAACATAATGATGTAGTCTTTTTCTGTTACATACACAGCATAGTTAATGTGCACATGCACAGTAGTTCTGTTTTCCTAAATGACAGACTTACTATGCTTGCACAAAAGAATGTTACATATGAATAATAGATGTAGCATTTTTTTGGAAGCACAGCTTTACTGCTCATGTAACTATTCACGGAGAGAGTGTGCTTATAGCCTTTGACATCCTACTTCTTGTCTGGTTCTGCAAAGCACCCGGGAAAGAGGCTGGCTGCCTGCTACAAGATTTCCAAACTTGCTTTGTGCTGAGACCACTCTGTATAGGAAGGAACAAGCTGCATACTTTAAGAATAACTCTGAAGCCAGGAGAAAGCTGCTTTCAGCTAACATCTTTCTTCCATCTGTCAAATGAGAGAATGTGTTCCCATTACACACTAGGAGAAGGAGCCATACACTGAGCATCCCACACAAAAACAATCCTTTTTCTTATCTAAGTTCTCAGATAAGCTAGGATAATTCTTATTTTCAAAAACATTTTTAGCTTTTGAGGAACCATTGAAAAGTCACTTGCACATAGGTTTAGGATGCTGAAGTAACCTGAGAATGCTTTTTAGTTTCCCATGACTGCTCCTATTTTCTTAGTCAATTAAGCATATCCTGCACACAGTTTATTTCCCAGTTTTATATTATTTTTCTCAAGTCCTGTACTTGCAGCTTCAGTATCTTTTTAGACATTGTCTCTACCTAAAATCTTCTACCTCTAAAATCATTCTTCAAATATTTATTGATTTCATTCTTTTTAAAAGGAGAAATATTAAATGCAGTATCAAACTCTGCTACGAAATTTGCTCTAAGACTGATGTCAGGTATAAAATATTTCCATTTCAAGAATTAACTTTACAAATCAGGGTTCTACTGGAGTGTCATAACCTTATCTAATAATAATAAGCAATAAAGTGCTCTAGTTATTATTAATGTGAAACTTGAATAACTTAAATTATATTAGTGTGAGAGGAAACTTTGGGCTACTAGCTGTAATCCAACAAAAAATGAAAGGTATTTTGAAAAGCAGAAATCTAACTGAAAGATTTCAACTCCACCTGTTACAAACATACCAAAGACAGAATCAGCTGGGAAAAATATTTTGAGAAATCTGGTTAAGCATACCTTTTTATACTAGTTAAACACTGCATAAGAAACTACAATAATTAAGTCATCTATATTTGGACAGATATGTGGGGGTTTTCTTATTTAAAACTACTTTAATCTCTAGAAGGTGATTCCTAAATAGGCTACCGGTGTTTGAAGTATAGAAATTCATCACTCCTTCGGAAGCCAGCAATTGTGAGTAAAAAGACAGTCTTTCTTTTCAGCCACTAAATGCCTGTTGCATTTTCAGACTGCAGAGATGAATATTGATGAGAAGAGAATAACAAAAAGAGCTTTAAAAAAGGAGTATTTTAAAACCTTAACAATAGACTTTTTGCTTGATTTTTACCCTCTAGGCTTATTCAACACCGCCTGAGTATATGGCTTTAAGTAAGTCCTGTTTCAGATGGTTTTTAAAGCACTTAACTTCCACCTCAAAATTTGAGTTAAAAAGTATCACAAGACATGAAACATTAATAGTAAATCTAAAAATATCATCATCAGCAATGTCATCAAGTACTAAAACACAAGGAGTCATCAAGTTTTAAATTAAATGAGGAACAGAAAAGAGGTACATGTTCAAAACAAACAAACTAGAAAAATTTTTATCTAATGAGATTCAAATTAGAGAAGCTTCAATTATGGCTCGTGATCTTAAAATATTTAGATGGTGTGCACTATTTTGAATGCATGATGACAGAGCTGAACTTATCAACAAACAAACAGATATACTAAAATATTTCAAAGTTCCTTGCAGAATGTGATTTTTTTAAAACCTTTAGCAAGCTGTTATGAATGCAGCAAGGGTGGGTTACACCAGATAAAACTTAGCATGATCTCAATTTTTGGGCCCCATGGCTATTCTGACAGCTGTGCCTTCAAAGGAACTCAGTTTTGAAACAGAAATTATGTATTTTTACTATCTAAGTTCTCTTGTATTGCTGAGTCAAGTGAAGAAATGTGATGCACAGCTTCAGCATTTGACTGTGTTTGTTTTGGTGTAACATTCTTGCACCAAAGACACTAAAAACATGGTCCTTAAGGATTGTTTTTTGTAGCTCAACAGGGAAGCTGCTAAAATCTACCTCTCCCATTATTCAGGTCATGTTTCAAGACATTCTGTCAATTATCTTTGGTTCAGAAGATGTTAATTCTTCCAAGTAACTGCATAACTTTCTTGTTCTCGGTTTCCAGAACATCTCTACATCTTGACTCTGTCCTCCTTTCTCACATTAAGTATATTTTAAAAAGATCTCAGTCTGGAGTTTTATGACAGAATCTGGTCTCAGCACTATAATACTTTCCAAAAGCAGACACTATTAACAATGTCTTCATAAACATGGGTTACTTAGTGCAGAGAGCACTAAAATTATCATATATTAACAATCCATTCATTACTTTTGAAAACTTTCAACAGGAATACAAGAAATCTGATCTAAGAAGTGTGAAAACCAGAAAAAATATATAATCAGTTAAGAGCGGGGATAAAGATTACAAAATTTTGTTCGAATGGCAGCATTGCTGAAAAATTCATAAATTAATAGTTAAACCTTAAATATCTATTTTTAAGTAATCAAATGCTACTTTTCTACACCTTACTATTTGTATCATTTAACTCATTTTCTAACACTACATGTGGAATACTATTTCCTTTAATAGTCTTTGATGTTTCAGTGCACAGACTCATACTGTAGTATATATGGCTTGACTAATACATCCAGATACAGAAATTGTTCAAAACTTCTAATTTTTCCCATACAAAAGAAACCCTTGTTCTCTTTTACAAGTGATTCATCCAATAAGCCCCGATGCATCAAAAAGCCTCTTCCAGCAATGTCAAACTCTTGTCTAGACTAAAAAGTCCTTTAATAACTCCTTATTCTCTGCTAGTACTAAATTGCAAGTGGACTAATCTCTATTTACCTCAATTATTCTACACATGCTGCTGCCAGAACACTCCATGCACTTTACACTAGGTTTTATTCCAGTCCTAGCATTTTGCACTAAGTATCTGTATCACATATGGAAGCCTTCTGACCCTTACTGGGGTCTACTTCTCCTCACTCATTCTCCTGATACAGATTTCTAAAATCGAATAGTAAGTTATCATGATACATTATCTCTCTTGTTTAGAATGCTAGTAGAAGGCTCCACTGATATATTTTGGCATACAAAATATAAGAAGAATCCATTTCTACCACTGATTTTAAAATCTATAGTTTAAATCAGCTAGCACCAAAAACTGGTAAAATGACTGCATGTCATTCTGTCCACAGCCAAGAAACCAAATTCATGTACACAGCAGCAAATCAAATATGAAGCCTGCAGGAAGCCTCCACAGCTTACATGAAAGGCAGATATTAGGAAAACAAGGTTTTATCCACGGCTTTTAAGTATACTTAAGGAGCAAAGTATTTCCAGGCCAACTGCTATGTAAAGATAAACAATCTGGAATTCATTGACAGTCTTATTTGCACATACGTAATGACAGCCTATGAACAGATTGAAAAGCCAAAAATAAATAAAATAAATTCTAAATAGCCATCACTTCAAATTACAGATTTTACTCTCCTTTGCTTTGTTTGCCAATTACATCTGTACAAAGTGAGTCCAACGCAATGACATTACTTTATGCCACATTTGCATATGCAAAATCATGTCTACAAAAGCAGCAGAGCATTATCTTTATCTCTGTTCAAAAAAGTGTTTTAAATAATGTGAAAGCTATAGGTGTTAGATCTCTCATTTGGATAATAACAGAAACTATACCTTTGGGAGAAGCTGGATTGCTTGGAGTATTCTCTGTCTATGTCCAGAGTTAAGGATTCCTATTTCCAAGAGATCCTGATCCTCCATTACGTTGCTTCCCTAGAAACGGGGGAAAAAAAGACAAAAAAGGTGGAATACGAGTGAAAAAACAACAGATGTCTTCAGTAGCCTGAAACAAGCCCTTCTGTTGCATTTGAGAGAACACTTTGCTTAACTTACAGTATCTGACAAGAATCATAAATTACTGATGACTGCATTCATTTTCACAATGACAAAAATATGGTGGAAGGTGCTTGAACCCATGGACAATTACTCTGCTGCTGGCAGCACTGCAGTGGAGAAATTGTAGCTTTCACTCGAGCCATATACCAGATACGAATCTTCTTTTATTTGACTGGAACCAAGGACATGTCTACAGAAACGTTCAGAAACTCTTTATTTTTCAATTCCCCTCCTTTCTCACCCAGCTATACATGATGGTCATTTTTTCTCCAGACTGGAAAATAATTAACACAGAATAAAATGAGCAGAGTGGATGAGGATAAAATTATTTAGTTCCTTGTTAGAAAAATAGTGAAAAGAGTGGTATCAACATACCCCATACAGTTCCCATTCCCCTAAATTTTACTGTACTAGTGCAATCCTAACTTTACCTATCACTGTTATCACCCTGCTTGTGGGCAGCTCAAATAATTCCTAACATGCATACTGCTGAAATAGTTTATCTGTTCAAACAATACATAAAATAATTGCCCCAGAAGTCCATAAAATAAGCCTCCACAACTCAAGCCTTTATTCTTAGGAGTTGCTAGCACTAGGGAGTGGACTCATAGCTACACAAACAGGATAATATCCTAAGTTCAAAGAGTGTGACACCACCTAGATAGTAAGTTGAGCATTTGAAGGTTAAGGTACTTGATTAGCTGGCAGTGACTATTTGGAATCACAGGAGCCACAACGGTAAATCAAAAAAGAGAATTGCAGCCAGGGATCAAATCAAGATTGTTCAAAGTAGGCTGGCAATCGTGTATTCCTTTTTTTAGACTACCTCATTTCAGACTAAACTTCAGCTTTTAAAAGCATTTATTTTATTTTTAAAAGCTTCTAACTATTGCAGTTGCAAACAAAACCTGCAAAAAAACAGATGACCAGTCTTGAACTCTTACCCCTGTTGGAGCCTTATGACACTAATTTGCTAGAAACAAGAATTATTATTTGTACTCATTAACGTTATCATGAAATAGGATTTATGTGAGCAAAACCATAAAAACATCTCTACCTTTCCATTAGGCTTGCTGCTTCTGACTCAGTAGAGCTCTTCAGCAGCAGCAAAATGAAAAGCTAATAGGTGCATAACAGAACATGCTTAAATACTTTGCTGAATCAGGGCTTAAATAATGAATATGAATTCTTTCTGAATATCAAATCTCCTGTCCCACAGCTACATAGCTTTATTGCAAAAAGCACACTAGAATACGCAGTACTTCACCCTGTTCAGCTGCTAAATTTCCACTCTTTTCAGATGGACTGATTAGTTTACAGATGTAACTCTTGAGGAGTCTCAAGTGCTACTTTGCAGAATATCCTGCAAAATCCAGGGGATGTCTTTTTAAGGCAATCATGGAAACTTTGCAAAGCTATTACATTTAAAATTGTATTTCACAGTAAGTGGTATGATTTAAGACTCAAGTCTGCAAATCATATCCTGAAAAACTTTGTGTGCAGCATTCAGAACAGGAGCAGACAGAGACCTGAGCTAAAGGGAGAAACTGCAATCATGTCGATTTAAGTAGATCACATGGCGACAGAGTGCATACAGCATAGGCTGTGCAAACAGTGATAGTGATGGATGAGGTGGGGTTAACACCCCCTTCATCTCCCTGGTAAACACATACAAAATATAATTTCCCCTTTCTTCCTTTCTCCTTCAGGAGAAACCTAAAAGAGGCTGTAAACTTGTGGGAAGAACTGGGGAGGAAAACTTCCATTTTGGGCTGGATTCCCCAGCTGCTGGAAATAGCTAGCATAAATGGCTTTAAAGAAACTGAGCCAACTGAGAATCCAGTTCAAAACAAAAGCTGTGCATTTTCATTCATTTTAATAAATGCAGATATTTTGTTTACAGCTATTGCTTTCACTTCATTTCACTGTTTTTCATATTTCACCTGTCATCGCTGCATGATGTTTATGTACAATCATGGAGCACTCATCACTGAGCTACTACACACTGTTTACTGTGTGTCAGTAACCTTGGCATCCAGCTTCAAATACTGCAACGTTTAAAAACTAATCCAACTAATACTTAGGCACAGTAAAAATCCCATCTATTCACACATAAACGCTGCATAGCAGAGAAAGCATTATTTTATTAATTCTTTATTATTATTTTTCCTCATATATTAGTTTGTACCTTTTGTTTCTTCGCAGCTGCAAAAGAAACTTTAAATTTTTTTAAAGTATGTCAATGCTACAAAATCAAATATTTAAAACTTTAATTCATGTGGCCTCCTTGTCCTCAGCCTAAGAAGGCAACAATCTGATCTTTCAACATGCTCAGGTCCTGGAGCCTCTGCTGTGTATGACCATTAGTGTCAACAGCAGCAAACACTCATCTCTCCTGTAGAATAAGACTTCATTGTCTCCTGAATTGGAGCCAAACCAGATTTTCATCTTTCCACAATAGCAAACCAGGAAACTTTGGATACGCAGAATTATCCGCTATTGCTTAACATAGAGGACTAAACTGACAGTAGTAGAAAGCTGCTGTCTGCTCTGCAGACATATCTGTGAAGAGAAAAAACCAGTCCCCCATATTTCTTTTTCCTTGGCGTCTACTCCCATTCTCTCCTTAATCCCGGAGCTTTTTTTTTTTTTGCCTGATTACTCTTGCACTCCTCCGGTCTCCTTCCATAGTCTCCTATGTTAAGAGTGAGGAAAACCTTTCTTCTGTGGCAGATGGGAGACGAGACAAGAGGAGAAATTCTCTCCCTGCTCTTAGCTGCCAGGCACACATTTATTATAAACTAGTCCTAATTTAACCTTTATTAACTTTACAGAGATGACATGGTAAGTGTAATTAAAATGAATATGAATGCAAGAGTGGCTTTTCACATCATTTTAGCCTTAAAAATAGCTGAGCTACATTAGCTGAAACATTCACCAAAAAGAAATTATTCTGGTAGACACCTAGAGAATCTGAATCCAAAGATTTAACTTTGATATGCTTATATACAAAACATGTTCTTATAACAGGAAATATAGGACAGCAATCTCTACTGGGGTTATTATGCTTTTATTATGTAACAAAAATATAAGAGGCTTTGTGATATTGCAGTTTCTTAAGTCTATAGGAAAACTTGAAAGGAAAACTTCTCAGAATTAAAGCAATAAGAATATGTCAAAACTTCTCACACTATGAAAGATTCAGATCTCATTCCCTTCAGCTTACACTGTTGAAATTCCTGTCCTGTTAATGCATAACATTTAGTCTTACTTATGAATTGGAAGCATCCTGATTCTGAAGTTCCAGTTAGGAAAAAGTATAGCTAACTGCCCACCCCCCTGCCCCCACCCCCCAACCCAGGGTTTTCACAACTCCCCAGGAAATCATCTTTTTTCCCTTAAACGCATATGAGAAACCCAGCTTTTTCGCGAGAAGGGACTGGTTTTCCAGAAACATTAG